>QANZ01047406.1:5526-24102 GCA_003254925.1 Chamaecrista fasciculata
TGAGAGAAGAATAGGCAAGAAGGAGTTCTTGTGGGGGGATTCTTCTAAGCGCCACCTCAGTTGCTGATTCAAGAAGGAGTTCTTGAAGTCAGAGGTCTGTAGATTGGTCCCAGAATTCTTTTGGAGAAAAGAATTGGAGGCTAGCACCTCGGTGTTCAAAGAAACTGTTCGTGTGGATTACTGGCAGAGGGAGAACTCTGGGAGTGGACTCCGTGGAACTCGCCCCGTTCAACCATCGATTTGATACTCTGAGGTATAACACTAACCAAAAGTTTTAAATTCTACTAGCGGATCCGTTCGGGAATCATAGGACCTAGGCGTTTATTTTTAATTTTATTTTTGCTTCCGCTGCCTTAGGGGCCTAGGATTCCCAACACTGGGCATCTGCCAAACTGCTCGTGTGGATCACCGGCAGAGGAAGAACACTTGGAGTGGACTTCTCAACTCGCGAGTCTATTTGCATCGATTGAATTTTGGTAAATTTCTTTCTTTAACTGATATAAATGTTGATAGTGGATCCTAGAAGGAATCATAGGGAAGCCAAAAATTTTAATTTACCGTGTTTTCCGCTGCGCTGACCCTATGATTTCCCAACAGTTATTATAAACATACCAAAAGAAGGCTAAATAACTTGTTCACTTTTGGGCTGATCAGTTGGGTTGGGTTGGTTAATTTTGTAGTTAGATTGGTTAGGTTGGTGGGTTTTGGGTTGAGATTTCACCCTTAGGATAAACATGACGTTCTCAAAAGGTGACGACCTCCGCCGAAGCTTGGATTCTGATGATCCTATGGTAATTACCATAGGAATAGACAATTTCAGGATGCCTAGAGTGTTGATAGATCAAGGAAGCTCCGCAGACATTCTCCAATGGGAAGCCTTCACTAGGCTTTCTCCTCGAGGTAATTTATCATCATTCTCGGGAACCCTTACAGGGTTCTCAAGTGGTCGAATAAATATAAAAGGGATTGCCAGGTTTTGTGTAACTATGGGAACCCCACCATTTATCGCCTCAACAGACATTGACTTAAGTGTTGTATCAGTCCCCTCGATGTATAATGCCATTTTGGGGAGACCATCTATGAATAATCTCAAAGTAGTACTCTCCACATCCCATCTCGTGATGAAATTCCCCACCCCAAATGGAATAGGGGTTGTAAAAGCTAACTCAAAAGACACACACGAATGCTACCTTGTTAACCTCCCAACTTCTATATAGAGGTAAGAGAAAGGGACGACTTGAGAAGCACTACGATTCTCATAATGGGATCTATGATCAATGATATCGTTGATCTATGAGATGAGGTACTAGGAAACATACCAACCCCCTCGAACGATCTAAATGACATGGTGATCTCTCGTCTCCCAAATCGAGTTATTAGAATTGTCTCTATACTCCCAATTACCCTACAACTCAAACAAGCGACCCTCCTTATAGAGTATAAAGATATTTTCGCATGGTCACCGATTAACATGACTAGAATCTCCACTGAAGTCATCTCCCAGTCCTTAAACTTCGATCGACGAAAAGCGGTCTTCCAGAAGAAATGAAATTTTGGCCACGAACGTCGAGAAGTAATCACTGAAGAAGTGTTGAAATTATTACAAGCAAGATTTTTCAGGGAAGTTCAATACCGGGAGTGGTTATTAAATGTAGTGATAGTGCGTAAATATTTTAAAAAATGGCGAACGTGCGTGGATTCCACCGATCTAACCAAGGCCACCATGAAGGATTCTTATCCGCTCCCCAACATAGATAGACTTGTTGACTAAATGTCCAAACATGCACTTTTGAGCTTCATAGATGCATTTCATGGATATAATTAGATCCAAATGAACCTCCTCAATCAAGAGAAAATATCCTTCATTACATACTTTGGAACCTACTGCTATAAGGTCATGCCTTTTGGCTTGAAGAGCCATGCAGCAACTTACTAAAGGATGATGGACAAACTTTTTTTTTCTCTTTATTGAAAAGAATCTAAAAATTTACGTTGATGGCATGGTGATCAACCCAAATATTGTAATGTTATTTAGTCTTCTTTTTATATTATTTTATAATATTTTACTACATAAATGACTAGATATATCGCTAGTTTGGTGTCAAGGTGTTGTGATTTATAAATATATAAAATTATGCAATTGTCTAGTGTTTTCTAGATAATATTTGACTTATTGATTTATAGTGTAAATTAGAGATATTGCGCATTTGTTTGTTAGTGGTTTTCAAGCCCAATATCGCATAATATTAATCGGCATGTGGCATCCCAGCTTCTAGAGTCAAATATATACAAAGTACAATGGAAGAAACATGGTTTTGAAAAGAAAGATAGGCTTAGGCCATTCAAAAGAGGGTAATTTTCTTTTTCTTTTCTGGTCATGGTTGACACATATCACGTGCTTATGCTGGTTGTCACTTGCTAACATACATATCATATACATATAGCTTAGATATATAACTAATCGTACGATCACAATATAGTTTCGTGCTATCATCATGTATATATATATATAAGTATCTGCCAACGGTTAATACTCTCGGCTTGACCAACCAGGGGTCAGACCATAAAACTACTTGTCTGAGTTTCCTACTCTGCCTAGCACATACATATATACATCAACATATAACAGCTGGCCTAAGGGCTCTGCCCTAACATACTATAACTACGAGCTATACAAAACATCAGGCGGATAAACATCTAACTTCGCTGTGCAAAGCGACGAGTGGAACAAGTACGAGTAGGAACCACTTTAGGTGGTGTTGGAGACTTATCAGGGCAGGTGAAGGAGAACGACAACCCTATGGAGAAACACCCAGCTCCGATGCAGGAACTAACTTCAGATCGCTCGTGACCCTCAACATCCCCAGCGAAGGTACAAAGACATCCTCTACGGTGACCGGCAGCAGGAACTTCAGGACAGACATTTGAAATGTTGAAGGAGTGAGAATTCGAGAATTCTCAGTAGGAAACTAACTCTACTTGCCCATCAGATCCTTGACCCTGTATAATCACTCATATACAATTTCCTACTCTAACAACCAATCCATTTCACAGTCATATATCATCATATCATTTCATCATCAATATCATTACATCATCATTCAGTATCATTTACACATCAAGCTTATACATCATCATAATCATCATCATATCCATCATCATATTCATCATCATGCTTGAAAACATAACATGTAAGTTAGACATACTTACTAGGTCATCCAAGCAATGCAAATGCTATGCAATGGCTTCATTCTTTCATTCTTCTTCACTTTCATTTCCATTATCATCAACGCTGGCCGGGACCGACGCGCCACCTGAACTGTGGTATCCAAGGTACAACCAGCATTCGGCCTTCCCGAGCGTGTACACAATCCATAGGCCTCCGGGCAAGACACAACCACCATCCCCAGTCATCATCATCATTACTTACCATGGTGATCACTTTGATTAAGTTCAATTCATGGTGCCGAAGCACCCTTTCATTTATCATCATACCATATGCTTCATGCATATGTCATTCATCATATTGGATCACCATGCACATTATGCATCATGTCATGCATATTACATATACATCTTACATCATTCATTCATCATGATCACCATGTACATCATACATTCATCATGTTCAACATGTTCATACATATACATCATACATCATTCATTCATCATGTTCAACATTCAGTCATATATATCATTCATCAAATACATCATTCATCATCAGTCACATACATAAACCTTACCTTTAGCACACATTGAGCTATTTCTAAATATCACATACAAATTGGCATTGAGAACTGCGCAGGGCCCCACTTTTTGGCACCTCATCGCGGACTTCATCTGGGGCTCATGGTGGCGAGCTCCATGGCGTACTCCCAGAAAACTGGGCCTTTAAACCTAAGTTTTCAGAGTTACATTTTGGTCCCTAAACAGTCTCAAACCAAGTCTGATTTCAACCAAACTTCACATACATATAATATCAAGTGTCATAATTACAGATCTGGCCTCAGATCTGACATGCAAGAACTTTTCGACATAAACCTATATACTTACATTCTTTTGATTTTAGTCCCTATCCATATTCAAACATTATCTGATCATCATGAAAGTTCATACATACTAATTATTGACTTTCCTGATCATGAATCTGCCCTCAGATTTGACTGTTGGGAATCCTAGGCGCCAAGGGCAGCGGAAGCAAAAATAAAATTAATTAAAACGCCTAGGTCCTAAGATTCCCGAACGGATCCGCTAGTAGAATTTAAAACTTTTGGTTAGTGTTATACCTCAGAGTTTCAAAACTTGGTTGTACGGGGCGAGTTCCACGGATCCACTCCCAGAGTTCTCCCTCTGCCAGTAATCCACACGAACAGTTTCTTTGACCACCGAGGTGCTAGCCTCCAAATTCTTTTCTCAAAAGAATTTCTGGGACCAATCTACAGACCTCTGAATATCAAGAACTCCTTCTTGATGATTCAGACTTTTAGAGGTGGCGCTAGAAGAATCCCCCCACAAGAACTCCTTCTTGCCTATTCTTCTCTCAAACCCTAATTTGTAGAGCAAATTCGAATTCTCTCTCTAACTCTTAGAGAAAGTCGAAATTCTCTAATATGTGTGCAAAGGAATTTTTCTCTCTCTAACTCTTAGGAGGAAAAATAAACTAGGGTTTCAATGCTTAGCATCTGGGGCAAGTCGACTTGCACCCTATTTATAGGGAAGATATTTGGTGATTTAATAATTCCTAAAATAAAGATATTCTGATAATATAATTATTTTAGGTCTGAATTTATAATTATAATATTACCTTAATATTATCATTTAAATTCAAAATGCAATCTTAGGGAATCAAATTGAGAGATCAAATCTCCCAATGGGACCCACCTAATATGCGCCTATCCCACCTTCAATTATCTTTGGAATTTAATTAATCAAAAACCTCTAATTTTTTGATTCACCAAGATAATTAAAAGATCTTCACCAAATCTTTTTGAATTTCAAATCTCCATTTGAATTTCAAATATTATTTGAATTAAATAAAACATTTTTATTTAACCCAAATAATTCCCAAGAGGCGCCACCCTCTCCTATTTATTAGGAATTTTATAATTCAATAATTTCCTAACTCTTAGGAACATTATCCAGAATTATTTTCCTAATATTTAAATTGCCTATAATTAATCTCATTAATTATATTCAATTATTAATATTTAAATTTGTCCCACAAATCTAAATATGTCATCTGTAGATTAATTAAGACCAGACCTAATGTCCCAGACATTTCCTCTGTGTCTTAAATCGTGTCACTCGCGTGACCCACGAATTAACCCTAATTCGTGTCCCTCTCGAATGGTGATCAGATCCTGCCCGTGTGTGACCCAGCAGGCCCCACGCAATAATGGCAGTAGGGCATCCCCATGACCTACAAGTTGTGAGCGGACTCTAGCAAGCCATCACAACTACCCAAAATCCGTGAGTGATCGTTCGGTAACCGGAAGAACGACTTAACCTCAGTACCTCCGTGTACGTGATCCGTTTGTCCTACGATATCTTGGTCATGGACTAGGCACAGGTATGTCATCCATAATCCAGACCTCAACTTTCTCGATTCCTTGAGTAAGTCCCAATTCCCGCGTGGCCACGCATTTTCCTGGACAGACTCATCGAGGGCGCCAGTTAGATATCTCTCAAATTAATGAGGGACAAAATCCCATTTTGGCCAATCCACATCCCACTGCAGAGCAATCAACCAGTCCCGTACTCAGCCCGTATAACTACCCTGTTACGGGCAGCGTTAGACTAAGCCAAAGACTGACAACTGCAACGCTGGAATAGTCATTGACCTCAGGTCAAAGGCATCGCTACAGGCGTACTAGGAGAAACTAGCTGATGACTAAACCCATGCAGGATTCTCCGGGTCAGTCCAGCAATTCGTAACCACCTTACGTAATTGCACCATGACTCTCGTCCCAGCATCTAGTGCGTGCATCTCATGCACCGAGGTCATGCTGGTCTTAGTTTATTTTTGCTCCCACAAAAATAATCGACCAGGGACAATTTTAGATTAATTATCTCATAATTAATCATGGACGTTATCATAGTAAACATGCAAATAATATGACAACACATTAATTTATCTTCCATAAATTAATAATATGTTCACAACATATTTATCAAATAAAATGATTGGCCCTAGGGCACAATCTCCAACATTGACATGCAAGCGGTTTACATAACTTAACTCACAATTTACACTATTTTCAATTTAGTCCCTAACCGAGACCAAACCAACTCGAAATTCGACCAAATTTTAGATCCACTGATTATTTTCATCCCTCATCATAGATCTAAACTCAAAATCAACATGCAAGAACTTTTCATGACCAATTCCAAAATTCACAACTTTAATCTTCATAAAATTGAAAAAACATAGCAAACCATCATGGATTATTATGAATTTCACATATGACATGTTTTTCATAGTGTAGAACTCGAATCTAGCCTCAGATTCAACATGCAAAGAACTTTGGGACCAAAAACAGCGAAAGGGACTAAAATAGAAATTCAAAAAGTGTGTAGAAATGAGAAAAAATTTTCAAGGAGAGAGTTAAGAGTCTCCTACCTCTTGATCTTGATGAAATCCAACTTCAGCAGCAATTTGGAGCTTTCTCTCACTAGGAACCGAGAGCTTCTCTTTCTAGAACCAAGAAATTGGCTTGAAAATGTGAAAAATCGGCCTAAAGTGCAAATTCATAGTTTAGAGGAGTTCGCCGCCGGCGAGTGGTCCAGCGAACTCACAACCAAAATTGCATTTTGGTCCTTCCGCATTAACTCTTCCATATTTGACTTTTTGACCCTCAAAATACATGTCCTTCTTACATTTAAGTCCTTTTTCTCTTGCGTTTAGGTCCCTAAAGTCTCATACTTAGCATTTTCGAGTTCAACACTCATCGGTATCATCATTAACTCATCATTCCTCGTTCATATAACATTTCCAAAGGCCGGGATGTTACAATTCTCCCCCTCTTAAAAGAATTTTGTCCCCAAAATTGGCTCATTATAAGAACAACTACGGGTGGTGCAATCTCATTGCAGCCTCTCGCTCCCATGTAGCCTCTTGGACATATGAGTTCTGCCACAAGACCTTTACTAGAGAAATTTCCTTATTCCTCAACTTCTTTACTTCATACTACAGAATCCCAACCGGTTCCAAATGAAACGCCAAGTTCTCAACTAGTCACACCGGACTGTGACTCAGAACATGGGTCGGATCCGCAACGTACTTCCTTAACTATGACACATGAAACACATCATGCATTTGTGCCATAGATTGTGGTAGAGCCAAGAAGTACGCAACTGGGCCTACTCTCTTCAAAATCTGGTACGCTCCTACATAACAAGGACTCAACTTCTTACATCTTGTTAGCAGCCCATTTTGGATGCTTTCCTAGCCCAAATAAACCCAAACAAAGCCTTTTTGGTGACCATTTTATCTCTTTTTTGTTAGATATTAATATTTTGTTGCATTGTACGTTGTTTAGCTACATTTCTTCTTTTGATAATGTTATGCCCTGAGTTAGGCTATGCCCATATCGAGCTGGCCTATTTTCTCTCTACTGTTTTTAGCTAGCTGACTGTGTAACTAAAGTTGTTTGACAGTTCAAGTGGGGACCACTTGAAACCAGTAGGAAGCTGCCAGCTGTCAAATTTGTTGAAAGAAGGCACGTGAAAGTTAGAAGGCAATTGAAGAATTAAGTGCATATATATATTTGAAGAGAGATAAAAGACGAGAGATAGAAAATTTCTCAAAAACTTGGAGCGAAGGCGTAGTAGAGCAAGGAGCAACTTCTTCATTTTCATCAATCAGATTTGGATTCTTCATCTCTTTTTGTTAAAAACTTATGTACAAATGCCTCTTAGAGGCTAATTTCTAGGTTTAACTAGCTTTTGCTAGATTGATGAACTGATTGTGAGACTCTATTTTTAGATTAATGAAATGCTTTGTAAGTTTATTCATGAGATTTCAGCTATCTAAGTTTAGATTCGTAATCTGAATTTTGAATAAGTAGCAAGATTTCAAGATTTGACTTACGTTATTTCAATTCTTGATTTCTGATTGAGTAAAATAACTTTCCAGTCCCTGATTTATGCACTCGCTGACAGATAGGTCCCTGAATTTTACCCATTGTACTAGCCGGTCCCCGAATTTTGCAAACGCTGCACTAATTGGTCCCTCCGTCATATTGCCGTTACAAAAATGCTGACGTGGCCATAACGGACGCTGATGTGTCCCGTTATGTGCTGACTGTTGGGAATTCTAGGCGCCTAACGCAGCGGAAGCAAATATAAAACCTTAAAAATAAAACGTGCCAAGTCCTAAAATTCCCGAACGAATCCGCTAGTAGAATTTAAAACTTTAAGATAGTGGTATACCTCACGAGTTTCAATCGGTTGGTTGTACAAGGCGTGTGCTAGGAGTCCACTCGCAGCGTCCTCCCTCTGCTGGTAATCCACACGAACAGTTTCTCGGGCACCAAGGTGCTAGCCTTCCGTTCTTTTCTCCAAAAGAACTAGGGACCAATCTACAGTGACTTTGACTTCAAGAACTCCTTCTTGAATCAAACAAGGTGGCGCAAAAGGAAAGCCCCAACAAGAACTCCTTCTTGTTTTTCCTTCTCTCACAAACCCTAATTTTGGTAACCTCAAATCGAATTTCCTAACTCCTTAGGAAAACTCGATTTTTCCTCTCTCAACTCTTGAGAGCCAAAATTTTCTCTCACTTGGAAAGCTAGGGTTTGAGAATGGCTATTTCTCTCTTCTCTCTCTACAAGGAGGAAGACCAAAATCACACAATGAGCTCTCTCTCTCCCTTAGGCGCCTAGCCTAGGGTTTTTGATAATTATTTTTAGAGTATTATTATAATTCCATAATCATAATAATATGGCTTCATGAATTGAATTTACAATTAAAATATTTAATTTAAATTCAAATAGTAATCTTAGGGAATCAATTGGAAGATCAAATCTCCCATAACCCACAAGATCCCATGCGCCATGCTCTTCATATTATCCTTGGAATTTTATAAATCAAAAACATTCCTAACTCTTAGGAAGTCATGATTCTCCAAAGATCCTGAGTTGAGATCTCACCAAATCTATTTGAATTCAAATCTTTTAATATCTCCATCAAATCTTTTGAATTCAAACTCATGATTTAAATTAATAAAACAATTTTATTAATCTAAAATTACCAAAGAGGCGCCACCCTCATGCCAATATTTAGGGAATTTTATAAATCAATAATCTCCTAACTTTTAGGAATCTTATCTGATTTATTTTTCCCTAATATTTTAATTGTAAATAATTAATCCCTATTAATTATTTAACAATTATTATATTTAAATTTTTCCCACAAATTTAAATATTTCACAACTGTAGATTAATTAAGACAAGACTTAATGTCCCAGACATTTTGCTGTGTCTTAAATCGTGCCACCGGAGTGACCCGCGAATTAACCCTAATTCGTGTCCCTTTAAGCGGTGTCCTGATCCTGCTCATGTGTGACCCAGCAGGCCCCACGTGAAGTTGGCAGCAAGTCATCTCCATGACCTACAAGTCGAGAGCGGACTCTAGCAAGCCATCACGACTACCCAAAACACGTGAGTTATCATTTTTACCAAAACCGACTTAACCTTAGTACCACCTTGTCATAGAACCTATTGTCACACGATATCTTGGTCATGGATTAGGCACAGGAAAGTCATCCATAATTCAAACCTCAACTTTCTCGATTTTCCTGAGTATGTCCCAAAACCCAGCGTGGCCACGCATTTCCTGGACAGACTCATCGAGGGCGCCAATTAGATATCTCTCATTTAACGAGGGACAAAATCCCATCTTGGCCAATCCACATTCCTCAACACGGCAATCAACCAAACCCGTACTTAGCCCTTATGGCTACCCTGCTACGGGCAACGTTAGACTAAGCCAAAGTCTGACAACTGCAACGCTGGAATAATGATGACCTCAGGTCTAAGGCGTCGTGACAGGCGTACAGGAGAGGCAAGCTGATGACTCAACCCATGCAGGACTCTTCGGGTCAGTCCAGCAACTCGTAACCCCTTACGTAATTGCACCATGACTCTCGTCCCAGCATCTAGTGCATGCATCTCTGTGCACCGAGGTCATGCTGGTCTTAGTTCATTTTCGTTCCCACGAAAACAATCGACCAGGAACAAATTTAGATTAATTATCTCATAATTAATCACGGACTGTTATCATAGTAAACATGCTAATAATATGATAACCATTAATTTATCTCCATAAATTAATCAATATGTTCAAAACATATTTATAAAATGATTGGCCCTAGGGCACAATCTCCAACGCTGACGTGTCCCGTTATCGCCACGTCAGATCCCGTTATGTTGAAAAAAAAATTTGTGCCACATAGATAAATAGAGACACATCAGCATTGTTGTAGTGTATTTTCCGGTCCCTGCGTTTTGGCTAGTGTACTTTGCGGTCCCTTAATTGATCCAGCCACTTATTCTCAATTCCCCCTCTTTTTCCTCATCTTCATTCATTTTAGTCCCAAATCCTCAAAATAAAATTGTAAAGTGCCCCAAAACTCTTCCAAATATTTCAATTTAGTCCTTAAAAAATATTTAAAACCCTAAACCCTAAACTCTAAAACCCTAAAACCTTAAAACTACTCTCTTGCAATTTGGTCCCAAAACCCCTAAATCCCCGAAAACTCTTTTAATCTTCTTCTTCATCTTTTTCATCTTCTTCATTCATTTTAGTCCCAAATCCTAAAAATAAAATTGTAAAGTATCCCAAAACCCTTGGAAGTTTCAACATTCATCACATTTTCTCATTGCATTTATATGTCTCTAACCCGTTTTTATTCCATTATTCTCAATTCCCCTTCTCTTTCATCATTTTCATTCATTTTAGTCCCAAATCCTCAAAATAAAATTATAAAGTGTCCCAAAACTCTTCCAAACATTCCAATTTAGTCCTTAAAAATATTTAAAACCCTAAACTCTAAAACCCCAAACACTAAACCCTAAAACCCTAAAACCCTAAACTCTAAAAAAAGTTTGAATCCTTGACCCATTTTTATTCCATTATTCTCAATTCCCCCTCTTTTTCCTCATCTTTATTCATTTTAGTCTCAAATCCTCAAAATAAAATTATAAAATGTCCTAAAAGTCTTTCAAACATTCCAATTTAGTCCTTAAAAATATTAAGAACTCAAAGAACATCACATTTTTTTTTCATCTTCATCTTAAATTTTTTTTAATCTTCATCTTCCCATATTCCTTTTCTCAGATCATCATCATCAACATCTCATATCATCATCAACATCATCATTTTCTTCCTCCTCATCCCAAAAATTGAAAAATAAAATAAAAAATAAAAAAGGAGCAGGTCATGAAGTGTTCATCTTCTTCATCCCCATCCTCCTCACCCCAACATCACCATCACAAAAATCTGCACAAAAATCAGTTATCATCATCAACATCATTCGTCGAGCCCCTCTTTCTTCTTCTTCCTCCGAATCTCCGTCCACCTCAACCTCGCCACCGTCCTCTTCCTCCGCCGTCAACATTTCTCAATCTCAAATCGCAACAGAGGTGCTTGTTTTCTTGTTTTTCTGTCAACGAGAAGGTGCACAGGGGTGTGTTTGTCGCCGGTGATTGCACAGGTCTGGTCGGCGGTGGACTTAGTGTTTTCTGTGGTGGTTCGCGGCAATGAATCGCGTGGGTGTGCGACTGGGAAACGACGGTGATTTCTGGGTTTGTGTTTGATGGAGATCGACGCGTTTTCATATGTGGAGGTTGTTCTTCGAGCATATCTGGGTTTGATAGATCAGAGGCGGAGGATTCTGGGCAAAAGGTCAATGGTTTCTGTGGTGGTTCGACGGCGAGCGATGATGGAAGAAGATTGGGTTTCGAAGGTTTAGGAATTGAAGATGGAGGATGAACAGTGCACTGGGTTTAAAATTTGGGGTTTGAAGATTGTGAGAGGAAGAAGAGATGATGATGATGATGATGATGATGAACCTGGCGACGGCGGCGGTGGTCCGAAGAGTGAAGAAGAAGAAGAGAGAGAGAGGGATGGAAATGGAGATGAAGGAGGATGAAAGTTTTAGGACCAAAATGAAATAAAAAATAGTTTTAGGACAGAAATTAAACTTATTCCATAGTTCCTGGACCAAAATTTGATTTTTCACTGAGTCATATGCTTATTCCGTCTAAATTCTAACGGAAAAAAAAGTTCAATTACTTAATGTGGGTAACGTCAAAACACACAGGTACCCAATGTGAGACGTTTTAAACCACACAGAGTGATACGAAAACAGGCCAAACCACATGTACGTTTTTTTTAGATAAAGATGGGTCAAGGGCCTAATTGTTCAACTCAGACTTTTTTTTAGAGTTTAGGGTTTGAAGGTTTAGATTTTGGGGTTTTAGGGTTTGGGGTTTTAGAGTTTAGGGTTTTAAATATTTTTAAGGACTAAAGTGGAATGTTTGGAAAAGTTTTGGGACACTTTATAATTTTATTTTGAGGATTTGGGACTAAAATGAATGAAAATGATGAAAAAGAGGGGGAATTGAGAATAATGGAATAAAAATGGGTCAGGGACCTATAAGTACAATGAGGAAATGCTGATGTGTTGCTATTTTATGACGTGGCAGCTCTCTTTTTTTTTAAAAAAAAACATAACGGGTGCTGACGTGGCCATAACGGGACACGTCAACGCATAACGGGACACATCAGCGTCCGTTATGGCCACGTCAGCATTTTTGTAACGCCAATATGACGGAGGGACCAATTAGTGCAGCGTTTGCAAAATTCGGGGACTGGCTAGTACAATGGGTAAAATTCAGGGACCTATCTGTCAGCGAGTACATAAATCAGGGACCGGAAAGTTATTTTACTCATGTCTTATTTAAGATTGCTAACTCTTCTAAACCACTGAGACCTAGACTGAGTTAGATTTGGTTTCATCATATGATTAATCTCTTGAATTTCTATAAACGTTTTCTAAAGTTTGAGAAGCTAAGATATAGGATGTTCCGTATCTTAGAAATTTTGTTGAGAACTGTTGAATAATATTCTATAGGCCAAATGATTTTAAGATTTAGCAAAGTTATAAGTCAATGATCAGTCAGATAACTTCATGTCAATGCTTAACCTAGTTAGACATTTTAATCACTGATTTCTTCATCTCTTTTATTGTTCACATCAATTGCATTCTTGATCACTATTATCCTGTTGCTTTACTTTCTTGATTTTTCACTTCATTACTTTCATAGACTAAGTTATGTTGGTTCCGATTTGCATTTGGAAATCGAATTCAATTCATTCGCAGTGGATTGACCTTGCTTCCCTATCTACAAAACTTTAAGATTTCTCACTTAAGGAAGTACGAATTATTGTTAGATTCGGCACCTAACACATCTCGACGTCTCCTCTCCTAAGATAGTCGAGGTCACACGCAGAAACACATGATCACCTTCTTCAAACTCAAGGTCTCTTCTCCGTCGGTTCGCATAAAACAATAGTCGGCTTTGAGCCGTCCTCACCTTATCCCTTATCTTCTTAATCTGCTTTGTGGTTTGAAAAACCACATATGGTCCCACAAGACCACTTTCTCTCATCTCTGACCAACAGAGTGGAGACCTACATTTCCTTCCATACAACGATTAAGAAATGATATAGCAATTTTTTTAAAGAAATGATAATGATAATAAGTCAACAGTTAATTTAAATTTGTCATCATGAAGTTTAAATAAAGTATTTTATTTGATGTAAATATATATTTTATTTGAAACCTCAAAGGAGGATCAGGTACTTGAGAATTATAATAAAAATGAAGAGATCTCAATAAGTTATGTCAAAAGTAGAATCGAAAACATTATTGTCGACAAAAAATATTACATATAATGTTGCAACTAAAATAAATGAGGATCTTGAACTTAAATATGTCAAGGAATGTAGACAGAAATAATTGACCAAATTGGAAAGATGCAATTCAAGCAAGATTTGTTTCACTTGAAAAGTGTGAAGTTTTTGGACCAATAGTCCAAACACCTGAAGGTGTAAAGCTAGTGGGGCACAAATTAATTTTTGTGAGAAAACGAAATGAGAAAAATGAAGTCATAAGATATAATGTTCTACTTGTACAAAAAAGTTTTTCTCAGATGACTGACATAGATTATGTGGAAAAATATTCTCATGTAGTGGATGCAATCACCTTCAGATGTTTTATTAGTCTGTCAATGCGTGAAAAGCTTGATATACATTTAATAAATGTGATTACATGTTATTTATATAGTTTACTGAATAGTGAAATTCACATGAAAGTCCTTGAAGATTTAAATTACTAGAAACAAACAAGTTTTTTTTGGGAAAATTGTTCAATATTTGTCCATCAATAGGTTGGAATAATCTAGAGATTTGTGATACATTCGTCTCAATAAATATATTTGTGAAGGAATGATTTAAAAATGATCCAATTTGTTAATGTACTTTCATAAGGAGACATGAATCAAAGTGTGTGATAATTGATGTGTATGTTGATGATTTAAATATTGTGAGAACTCTTGAAGAACTCCAAATTATAGTATATTGTTTAAAGAAAGAATTTGAGATGAAAAAGTTTAGAAAATCAAAGTTTTGTCTCGGCCTGTAGATCGAGCACATAACTAGTGAAAATTTAAGATTCTAAAGAACTTCCATTGAGTACCCCGATGGTTGTGAGATTGTTATATATAAATAAATATCATTTTTATATCATTACAATACATAAGGTAAGTCAAGAGTTTATTTGATTGAGATTACATACTAACTCAACACATCAAGAAGATGTGTAATTTGTCTTTACAAGAAAATATATCAACTATATTGTTTAAAGATAATACTGCAAATGTATAGCTCAACTAAAAGTGTTATACATCAAAGGAGCTAGAAGTAATCATATTTCATCAAGCTTGTTCTTTACTCACATAATCCGTAAAGGAAATGTGACAAAGAAGTTCAAGCAATTAGTTCGAGCATCAATTAGTCAGATTTATTCATGAAGTCTTTACCAACAACAGTTTTGAAAAGACAGTGCATCGGGTTGGAATACAACTACTAAGAGACGTTTAGTGATGCAATCATTAGGGGGAGTTTAAGCACACTGTACTCTTTTTCCCTTTGTTAAGGTTTTGTGCTACTAGGTTTTCCTATGAAAGGTTTTTAATGAGGCAACTTATAATATGAGTATAATTATAATGGTGTACTCTTTTTCCATCCTAGGTTTTTGTCCCACAGGAATTTTCCTAGTAAGGTTTTAATGAGACACATTTTTCGATGATGGACATCAAGGGGGGAGTGTTATAAAACAATTTATGGAGGATGCCCTTACCCCCATCATGTATAACTCCTAATTAATTAGGACTTAAAGGTCATGTTTAATTCTTGTAACCTAGGGTTAATGGTTACAAGTCCTATAAATAGATGATGTATGCAAATGTTCATGGCACCTCCATCAAGTGAATAATCATATTTCTTCTTCTCATCTTGTCTCTATTCTTCTACTTTTCCATCTCTTCCCTATTCTATATATTATTTTTATAACACATATCCTATATTTTTTATTATTCCAGAAGCCACAAAAAAGAATAAAATTTCGTACTGAAAAAGAGAAATGAAAAATCTTTTGAAATTTTTGTATAAACTAAAGGGTAAATTAAATTTTGGTACCTTGTTCTATTGACCAATTTCACTTTGGTACTTTGTTCTTTCAAAAGTAACACTTTGGTACCCTATTCTTTGCATCGTTAACATTTTGGCATCTTGTTCTTTCAAAAGTGACATTTTGGTACTTTAATCTTTCTACCGTTAAAACTTTGGTACCCTGTTCTATGAACTGATTTCACTTTGATATCATTTTCTTTCAGGATTTGTTTTCTATTATATCTTTGTTATGGTACCAAAGTGTTAACAGTACAAAGAACATGATACGAAAGTGTCACTGTTGAACATGGTACTAAAGTATAATCTACCCTAAAATAAAATGAGAAATTTAAATGTTAAACAATAAATAAAAAGAAAAGAAAGAGAAAAAAAAATATTTGTCTTTTGCTTGATCACCAAGTCATCAACAATTGCAGAACAGTTTCTACTCTCGGCATTCACATGGAACTTTTGTGGTCCACAGATGTCTTGTTCCCTCATAAAAGCCCAACACCTCTCCCTCTTGTCTTTTCACTCAGATTTTATTATGAAGTTGACTTCTCATCACCATTTTACAATGTGGGCAAAATAATAATAAAACTTACGCCACTTTGTTAATTAATTCAAAAAATATATTTTTTTTTTTCTGTTGAAATTATTATTACATTTATTTTATTTTTTGTTATGCAAATTGAGTTTAACTTAATTTTGATGAAAGTGGTCATCCCAAATTATGACTTGCCCACGTCAATTGACTTTTCCTTTTAGAACTTGATAATTTCTTAAAATTATGTATCGATAAAATGAGATATAACAATAAAAACTGAAATTATACTGAGTATTCAACTTTCTATCACTTCTTTCTATTATTTTAAAAGTAAAAGTTATTCTGGTACTCTAACTCTTAAAGCATGAGATAAGTTTAAATTGTACCCCTAATTTTTTTTAGGTCAATTATACTTTCAAATTATAATATAAGTTTCAGTTGTATTTTCAAAGTATTTTTGAGTCAATTGTACTCATAATGTTTCATATTTGAATAAATTGTACCCCAAATTGAGAGTACAATTAACATAAAAAAAATTGAGAGTACAATTGACACAAAAAAAAGATTGGAAGTATAAATGATCTAGAAAAATTTTTGGGGTACAATTTGAAACTAACCCCATATTTTGGAGTAAAATTAAAAAAAAACACTTTAGGGATACAACTGAAACTGATTATATACTTTGGTAATACTAAGAGTACTTTTACCTATTTTAAAATATCAAACAAAAATAACTACTTAATAATATTATTATACACTAATAATTTCAAAACCAGTTAATCTAATGATATTAACCAAAAAGAAATCTAAATATAAGATTTTCTCTTCAAGCAAGTTAAAAAATTAGCAATGTCAAATAATGAATAATGTGAAAAAAAGGCAAAAGTGTTAATTTCGTCCCCAAACTTTACATCAATTGTCAATTTCGTCCCTAATGTTTTAAACTTTAATCAATTTTATCTTTTGACTACCTTCTTTCAATAAATTAACGACAAGCTGCATTCTAATTTTCAATGAGTTAGGATTTGAGTTTATTTTTCTATAAATATACATTACATATCATTAACCATGTAGTTTATGTCATTAATATTTGGCTAAAGTAAGAGCAAATTGATTACAAAAAAAATTGAAGATGAAATTGACAATTAGTATAAAGTTTGAGGACGAAATTAATACTTTCGCAAAAAAAAATATCATAGTCAAATAAGAGAAATATAAAATAAAATAAAATACAAATCGAATGGACCATTAGTAGCCAAGAAAAAAATAGTTCCTTGATGGCCAAGTTACTAGCAAAAAAAGGGGTTCCTTGATGGCCAAGCATGCATAAATGAGTATTGACTATTGAGACGATGATTTTTTTAAAATGACACTATTAATTAATAATTATGAAAGTATATTATAATTTATGACTCAAGAAACAAAAGAAAAAAAACCAGCAAAAGATACTTAAATGCCATTAACTATTACCTCGTTAATTATTTAAACGAGTTATTGTTTTTTGTTTGAGGTGATCGTGATTTGTGACCAGCTAGATATGGCATGACGAATATTACGGTAGAAATCCTCTAATCTCATTTACGGTTTTTAAAAATTTTAGTCAAAGAGTCCTTGTAGTTCTAAATATATGTTTTATTGTTTATTTTAGTCTTTTGTGTTTTAAAATATTTAAATCGGTCCTAAATGTTGGTAAACTATCTCATTTTAATCCTAAATTATTGAATATGGTCATATTTTTCTCGCTTCAAGTTCAAATGTGACGAGTTCAGAGTTACATATTACTCTCAAAGAGTACTTTCTTTATCTAATTGAAATTGAATATAATCATATTTTTCTTATCCCAAGTTCAAATATGATGAGTTCAACGTTACATATTGCTCCAAAGAGTACTTTCTTTATCTAATTGGAATTGTCAACAAACAATGCCAAATTGGTACCTAAAGTAAACTGTTTGTTTCACAATCAAAACAAGAAAACTGATTATATTTCTCTGTTTCAAGTTCGAATAAGACAAATTCAGAGCTACAAGTTAGTTTTTGTTGGGAATTGTGCCCTAGGGCCAATCCTCTTTTATATATGTTATGAACATATGGATTAATTTATAGAGATAAATTAATGGTTTTAACATTATTAGCATGTTTACTGTGATAACGTCCATGATTAATTATAAGATAATTAATCTAAATCTGTCCCTGATCGATTGTTTTCGTGGGAGCGAAAATGAACTAAGATCAGCATGACCTCGGTGCATAGGGATGCACGCACTAGATGCTGGAACGAGAGTCATGGTGCAATTA
>QANZ01047417.1:0-14198 GCA_003254925.1 Chamaecrista fasciculata
GGCGCCTTTGTCATCTTGCCAAGTAAACAGGATTCGCAAGCATCTTATGATTCAAAATCAAATGAGCTTAGAAGTCCATCTCTATGGAGCTTCTCAAGGCGTCTCTCGTTTATATGGCCTAGACGACAGTGCCAAAGGTACATAGGATTAGGTTCGCCAACCTTAACCCTTTTAGTATCAATGTTATAGATATCATTACTTTGTCTTTGTTCCAATTTTAAGATATAGTGGTTATCATGCAGATCTCCATAAGCATATAACACATCATTCTTATAAATTGAACACTTTCCATTGCCATTCACACAAATAAAACCTTCCTTATCCAAATAAGAAAGTGATATAATGTTTGAACTTAAACATGGAACGTAATAACAATTATTCAAAGAAAAAATAAGCCCTGTGGCAAAACAAGCTCGTATGTCTCTACAGCAACAACAGGAACCCTTGCTCCATTGCCCACACGTAGGTCCACCTCGCCTCTGCTCAGCTTTCTACTTCTTCTCAACCCCTGCACATTAGTACATATGTGAGAACCACAAGCATTATCCAATACCCAAGTGGTAGGAGTAGACAAGTGAACGCTTATAACAAAGATACCTGAAGTAGAAGCCTCATTCTTCTTCTTCTTCTTCAGATCTTCCATATACAGCTTGCAATTTCTTCTCCAGTGACCCGGTTTCTGGCAGAAGAAACAAACTGCATCCTTAGAGGTCTTTGCCGTCTTGGCAGGCGGTGGGTTAGGTTTTTCTGCAGGCTTAGTCCCACCAACCTCAGCATCCCCTTTCCTCTTTCCTTTGCCCTTCCCCTTTCCCTTGTTCTGAACTAACAAGACAGTGTTGGGCGCCTTCTTAATAGAAGCCTCAGCAGTCTTCAGCATCCCATGCAGTTCAGACACTGATTTCTCCATGCTATTCATGTTGAAGTTTAAGACGAACTGGTCATAACTTCTGGGCAGATAATGCAGGATCAAATCCGTCGCTAGCTCTGGCAAAATGGGAAATACCAGCCTAGCAAGGTGATCTATGTGCCCCTGCATCTTCAAGACGTGGGCACTCATAGATCCACCTTCTGCCATCTTGCAAGAGTAAAGAGCCTTTGAAGTCTCAAACCTCTCTTGCCTTGCCTGTACTTGGAACATTTCCTTGAGATGTGTTATCATCTCATATGGCCCTTTGTTCTCCAAGTTCTTCTGAATCTCGGGAACCATGGTAACGAGCATAAGACAGGCAACGTCCACAGAGTCATTCTGATGCTTCTCATAAGCATCCTTCTAAGCTCTTGGAGCATTTGCAGCAGGCTGTTCAGGGATGGGGTTGTCTAGGACGTAGAGCTTTCTCTCCTGGGTGAGAACAATTCTCACATTTCTATACCAGTCGAGAAAGTTAGTCCCAGTCAGTTTGTCCTTCTCAAGGACAGATCGCAGTGATAGTGATGAAACGTTTGTTGCCATTTGATTCTACAATTGAGATATGCAAAGTTTAATTAGCAGGAAAATAAATTATATCCACCATTTTATAAAACCCAGTAAAATTTATTTATTAGTGGGTAAGACCCATATTTCACCAAAGTCTACCGTCGCGGAGGGCGATCATGCATCCTTTGGCTATTTAGGTAGGCAACCCCTTACCAATCACATCTCTATGTGACTCTTAGATCTTTATGGGACTGTATCATCATATGACACGGCATGTTTATCGCATCTAATGCCTTGAGGCCCAAAACCGTTTTGATAGCCCCATTAAGTCACACAATAAAACTCGTGAATGGCAAGGCCCAAACGACGAGGCCGAAGCCCAGCCCCATTTCATCAAGGCATCACTTAAACACGTGTCGCGGAGGGCGATCACCGCATTTAATGATCCAAGATTTCAATAGGCGTCGAACGGAAAACCCCCATTCACCCGTGTCTCCTCAAGGTCAAGGTAGATACGTGTTGCGGAGGGTGATCACCGCTCTACGATGAACAAGATTTCAACAGGGTGTTTTATTGATGGCATTAAAACTTAAGATTTTCTAAAAGGGTTTGATTTTTGAAAAAGTTCCGTTTTATAGTTTAATTTTAAAACTCCTTTTAAAATTAAACGAGTCATGCCACATGTTTATCACCCCATGTATCACATACTTATATATAAACATGTGCACGGATCTTCCATCATATGCAAAATCCCATGCTCGTATCGTATAGGAAGTTGTTGCGCCAAAATGGGGTAAATAGCATGTTAAAATCGCGTCCTAAACATACATCTAGCGCTTTGTATCACATACAAACTAAATGTAAAGCAAACATATACCGTGTTTAGATATGGCCCACCTATCCTAATAATTCTCCCAAGCCAATGAGAGAATTTTTTCTAAAAAGAAAAGTAAAATTACAAGAGAGTAAACCCCAGTTACATTGAGGTAAAAACTGAAAAGTAAAATTACATCGGATAGAGGGAGACGACACGCAGGCCGTATACACCAAAAACATAGAGCCATATCCAACACCACACAATTACATATATGAACCATTCATACAATTATGTCAAACACGATATATTTGCAACACATATCAAAAACGATTTTTGTAGGTGTTTAAATTAGGGTGTGCAATTTTAACATGCCTTTTCCTTGAAATTAGGCCCATTATCAATAATTATAAAATTCAGGATTCATATTCCAAAATTTTAATTATTGACCCAAAAATTTTAAAATTCACAATTTTATTAAATTTTCAGTTACCCACATAATATTATGATTAAAACACTTTTAACCATAATTATATGGGAATTTCGACTTTGGCCTAAACTTGCAAGAAAATTTTCCAAATCAATCCTATTGATTTCTTTATGTATCACATACATAAATTTGCACCTTTTCTTGTAGATTCAATTTTGAGAAAAATGTTCGGTGGATTTTTGTAAAACGAAAACGTGATTGAAACAGGTAAAACAGGCCAAGCATACATCACATGTACACAAATGACTTTAAATCCAGGACTAGCGTGGCTCTGATACCACTGTTGGGAAATCCCAGGGAAAACACGCAGCGGAAGCAAAAGTATAAACAAAAAAAACTTGCGCTCCCCAGGAAAATCCCACCCTGAGATCCGCTAGTTGAATTTAAAACCAGATACGAAAAGTGTTATACCTCAAGCTTTCAATCGGATGGTTGAACTTGGCGAGTCTAGAAGTCCGTTTCACGTCATTCCTCCACCGGTAATCCACACGAATAGTTTCCCGAACACGAGGTGCTAGCCTCCTTGTTTCTTTCTCCAAAGAAACCGGGATTGAATCTACAGCTGTTGAACTCAGGAACTCCTTCTCTGAATTCAGGCTAGGTGGCGCAATAGAGCAGAAGACAGCAACAAAACTCCTTTTGTTCTTCTTCTCTCAAGAACCCTAGGAACCCACAACTTCGATTTTCTCTCTAACCCCTTAGAAGAAAATCGACTTCTCTCTCTAGGAAGGTGGGTGGCGAATTTTCTCTCTCTACAAGGATGAAATTCGACTTCTCAAAGTGAGCTAGGGTTTTTCACAATCATGTACTCTCCTTTTGAGCTAGGCGACTTATATCTTATATAATTACCAAAATTATGGTAATTTTATAAATATAAAATCATGATATTACAATAATATCATATCTTTAAGACTTGAATATCTAATTAAAATATTACCATAATATTTTAATTCAAATTCAAATCCCTATCGCATAGAATCAAATGGAAGATCAAATCTCCCAATGGGACCCACATGAGATAGGCGCCTAGTTCCTTATATTTAAAGGAATTTTATAAATCAAAAATAACTCCTAAAATTAGGAAGTCATAACCAACTTATTTTATCCCAATGTTTTTGAATTAAAATATTACCATAATATCTTTAATTCAAATTTTGAATTCTGAATTTAAATTCTTTATTGAATTAAAATATTACCCCAATATCTTAATTCAAATCTTGAATTTTGAATTCAAATTCAAACTCATGACATAAATTAATAAAACATTTTTATTAATTAAATCACCAAAGAGGCGCCACCCTCTATAATATTAGTGAATTTTATAAATCAATAATCTCCTAACTTTTAGGAAACTTATTTGATTTATTATTCCCAATATTTTAATTGTAAATAATTAATCTCTATTAATCATTTAACAATTATTTAAACTGTAGAAAATTTAAGACAAGACATAATGTCCCAGACATTTCCTCTGTGTCTTAAATTAGGCCACCGGAGTGACCCACGAATTACCCTAATTCGTGTCCCTTATAAAGTGTGTTCTAATCCTGCTCGTGTGTGACCCAGCAGGCCCCACGTGAAGTTGGCAGTAGGTCATCCCATGTCCTACAAGTCGTGAGCGGACTCTAGCAAGCCATCACGACTACCCAAAACACGTGAGTGATCGTTTGTTACCAAAATCGATTTTAACCTTCGTACCTCCTTGGCACCGACCCTATTGTTCTACGATATCTTGGTTATGGATCAGGCACAGGAAAGTCATCCATGATCCAAACCTTTACTTTCTCGATCTCCTTGAGTAAGTCCCAATATACTGAGTGGCCACTCTTTCCTTGGACAGACTCATAGAGGGCGCCAGTAAGATATCTCCCATCTTATGGGGAATAAAATCCCTATTTTAGTTACTCCACATTCCTCAACACGGCAATCAACCAAACCCGTACTTAGCCCTTATGGCTACCCTGCTACGGGCAACGTTAGACTAAGCCAAAGTCTGACAACTGCAACGCCGGAATAATGATGACCTCAGGTCTAAGGCGTCGTGACAGGCGTACAGGAGAGGCAAGCTGATGACTAAACCCATGCAAGACTCTCCAGGTCAGTCCAGCAACTCGTAACCCCTTACGTAATTGCACCATGACTCTCGTTCCAGCATCTAGTGCGTGCAGCCCTATGCACCGAGGTCATGCTGATCTTAGTTCATTTTCGCTCCCACGAAAACAATCGATCAGGGACAGATTTAGATTAATTATCTTATAATTAATCATGGACGTTATCACATTAAACATGCTAATAATGTGAAAACCATTAATTTATCTCTATAAATTAATCCATATGTTCATAACATATATAAAAGAGGATTGGCCCTAGGGCACAATTCCCAACAGGCCGTCCTCTGGCTTGGTCTCACCATCCAGGTCGGTTCCCTTTCTCTCTCTTTCGCCCTTTTTCCTTTCCCTTTTCTGATTCATGGACACCTCAACCGATTTGAGTATCCCATGCAGCTCAGAAACTGATTTCTCTGTTCCTCTCTTGTAAAAGCTTGCGATAAAGGGGTCATAGCTTTTGGGTACTGAGCACAGGATCACACCTATTGCAAACTCTTGAGGAATAGGAAATTCCAGCCTATCCAGGTGATCTATGTGCCCTCTCATCTCCATGACATGGTAACCAACAGATGCACCTTCAGCCATTTTGCAAGACATGAGTGCCTTAGTGGTCTCATATCTATCTTGTCTGATCTGGTATCGGAACATTTCCTTGAGACGTGTTATCATCTCGTATGACATCAATGTATCCAAGCCCTCATGCAGCTCAGGAATCATTGTGTCCACCATCAGACAAGAGACCTCTAGCGAGTCGTCGAAGTGCTTCTCATAAGCCCTCCACTCCGCTCCTGGAGCGCCCTTGGCAGGCTCTTTGGGAATAGGTTTATCCTGAACATAAAGTCTCCTCTCATGGGTGAGAACAATTCTCAGATTACGAAACCAAACGAGGAAGTTTATTCTGGTCAGCTTATCCTTCTCAAGGATAGGTCGCAGTGAAACTGTTGAACTATCAATTGCCATTTTGATTCTACAATTTAAAGATATGAAAATTTTAATTAGTAGAACAAAATACTTCCACTATTTTATAAAACCCAGTCAAATTTATTATTAGTGGCTAAGATCCATATTTCACCAAAATTTACCGTCGCGGAGGCGATCATGCATGTTTTGGTTATTTAGGTAGGTAACTCCTTACCAATCACATCTCTATGTGACTCTTAGATCCTTATGGGACTGTATCATCATATGATACTTATTATGGCATGTTTATCCCATCTAATGCCTTGAGGTCCAAAACCGTTTTGATAACCTCATTAAGTCACACGGTAAAACATGTGAATGGCTAAATTCAAGACAATGAGGCCGAAGCCTAAACCTATATCATCAAGGCCCAACTGCTATACGTGTCGCGGAGGCGATCACAGTATCCAAAGAACCAAGATTTCAATAGGCGTCGTATTGAAAATCCCATTCACCTCCTCAAGGTCGTGGAGGCGATCACCACTCCACGATGAACAAGATTTTGACAGGGCGTTTTAGCAATGACATTATGACTTAAGATTTTCTAAAACAGTTTGATTTTGTTTTAAAATATTCCGATTTTTGTTGTTGTTTAATTCTAAAACTCCTTTTAAAATTAAACGAGTCATGCCACATGTTTATTTCCCCATGTATCTCATACATATAAACATGTGCCCGGATTTTGTATCTCATACAAGATCCCACGCTCGTATCGTATACGTGGCTATAGCGTAATGTTTAAAGAAGCATGTCAAAATATCGAACCCTAAGCATACATCCAGCGCATCACATACAACTAAATGTAAAACAAATACCGTGTTTAGATATGGCTCATCTACCCTAGAATTCTCCCAAGCCAATGAGAGAACTTTTCTAAAAAGAAAAATAAAATTACACGTGAATAAATCCCAGTTACATTGAGGTATAAACTGAAAGTAAAATTACATAAGAGTAGAGGGAGACGACACGCAGGCCGTAATTACCGAAATAAACCTCCTAGAGCCATATCCAACACCACACAATTCAAATATGAACAATCCATACAATTATGTCAAACACGGTAACCAACACATATATTAAAACTCCTTTTAAAATTGTGTTCAATTTAGGGTCTGTGCAATTTTTTAACATGCCTTTCTTGAAATTCAGGCCTATTATCAATAATTATAAAATTCAAGAATTTAAATTATTGATCCCCAAAATTTATAAAATTCACAATTTTTAATAAATTTCAGCCACCTTTATAATATTATAATTAAACACTTTTAATTATAATTATATAAGGATTTTCGATTTAGGCCTTATAATTCAAGAAACTTATCCAAATCAATCTCATTGATTTCTTTATGTATCACATACATAAACTTGCACCTTAGATTGTTAAATCAACTTTTAAGCAAAATTGATCGGTGGCTTTTCGTAAAACCAAAACGGTGATTGAAAGCGGTAAACACACATATTATACATCACATGTACAAAAAAAATGTTTTAAATCCAAGGACTAGCGTGGCTCTAATACCACTGTTGGGAATTCAGGGGCGCCTAAAACGCAGCGGTAGCAAAACAACAAAAAAAAAAACTTTAAACATAAAACGCGCAAGGGCCTAGAATTCCCGAACGGATCCACTAGCTGAATTTAAAACTTTTGGATAGTGGTATACCTCACGAGTTTCAATCGGTTTAGTTGAACGGGGCGTATCCTAGAAGTTCACGTGACGCGTCCTTCCTCCGCCGGTAATCCACACGAACAGTTTTGGAGATGCCTAGGTGCTAGCCTCCTTCACTTCTCCAAGTGAATCTGGAACCTTTATCTACGGTGTTCTGAATTCAAGAACTCTTCTTGAATTCTCCAAGAACTATATGGCGCCTTGATCAAGAATCTAATTCTTGATCCCACACAACCTTGTGACACAAAACTAAACTCTTTAGAGTTGTGCGCCACTTTCTCTCTCTAGAAACCAGGTTGCGTTTTCTCTCTCCTCACCAAGAGCAAAATCGAATTTTCCCTTGTGAAGAACTAGGCTAAAGTCGATTTCTAAGTGTGCATGAGGCTCTCACCCTTTTTGTGATCTCTCTTGTGAATGTCGACTTAGGCTTCCTATTTATAGGGTTTGGGGACTTTGATAATTATAATTTAGGAAACCCTAAAATATATAATTATCAAATCATAAGATTATGATATCTCCATATCACAATTCTATGACTTGAATTCCAATTTAAAATATTACCATAATATTAAAATTGCATTCAAAATGCAATCTTGGAGAATCAATTTGGAAGATCAAATCTTGTAAGATCCCTCAAGCCATGCGCCTCTCCCCTCCTTATTTTGTTGGAATTTAATAAATTAAAATAACTAACCTAACTCTTAGGAAGTTATAACTAATTTGTTATTTTCCAACAATATTGATTTAAAGAATTACCATAATATCTTTAAGTCAATCTTTTAAATTTTGAATTCTAGTTTATTGAATTAAAATATTACACTAATATTTTAAATCCAATTGGACCTAGAATTCGACTTACCCCTATAATATTGAATTAAAATATTACCTTAATATTTTTAATTCAATCATTTGAAATCTAGATCAAATCTATTTGAATTTCAAATTTCAAGCCATGATTTTAATTAATAAAACATTTTTAATAATTAAATCCCTTTTTGTAAATATGAGGCTCCAACCTCCTCCTATCTATCCCAATATTAGTGAATTTAATAAATCAATAATTTCCTAACTCTTAGGAACATTATCCAATTTATATTTCCCTAATATTATAAATAGGAATATAATTGTAAATAGACTAATCCAATTATCTATTTAACAATTATCATATATATATATAAATTTGTCACACAAATCCAAATATCATATATCTGTAGATATTTATTTAAGACAAGACTACATGTCCCAACACAATCAATTATGTCTTAAATGGTGTGACAAACGTGTGTGATCCAGCTTGGCATCTGGTTCCTGCTCGTGTGTGATCCAGCAGGCCCCACGTGAAGTTGGCAGTAAGTCATCTCCATGACTTACAAGTCGAGAGCGGACTCTAGCAAGCCATCACGACTACCCAAAACACGTGAGTTATCGTCTAACCCCAAAACGACTTACCTTAGTACCACCTTGTCCAGATCCCTTTTTGTCCAACGATATTTTGGTCATGGATTAAGCATGGGAAAGTCATCCAAAATCCAAACCTCAACTTTCTCGATTTCCTGAGCAAGTCCCAATTTCCAGTGTGGCCACACATACCTTGGATAGGCTCATCGAGGGGCGCAGTTAAATATCTCTCATCTTTATGAGGGACAAAATTCCATCTAGGTCAACCACATTCCTCAGCACGGCAATCAACCAAACCCGTACTCAGCCCTTATGGCTACCCTGTTACGAGTAACGTTAGACTAAGCCAAAGTTTGACAACTGCAATGCCGAAATAGTCAAGACCTCAGGTCTAAGGGCATCGTGACAGATTGTACAGGAGAGACCAGCTACTGACTGAAACCCATGCAAAACTCTTCGGGTCGGTCCAGCAATTTGTAACTCCTTACATAATTGCACCATGACTCTCGTTCCAGCATCTAGTGCATGCATCTCTATGCATCGAGGTCAGGCTGGTCTTAATTCATTTCTAGTTCCCACTTGAATGAGCGACCAGGGACAGTTTAGATTAACTATCTCATAATTAATCATGGACTGTTATCATAGTAAACATGCTAATAATATGATAACCATTAATTTATCTCTATAAATTAATTGATATGTTCCAAACATATCTATAGGATGATTGGCCCTAGGGCACAATCTCCATCAATGATTACCTTTGCAAATCACATAAGCAAATAAACATTATTTCATTAAAATAGAACACCATTCTTTAATGTTTACACATATAAAATCTTCCTTATCCCTATAAGGAGGAGAAACAATGTTTGGACTTTAAAGAATAACAATAAACTTAGCCCGAAGGGGGCAATCCAAGCTCGCATGTTCCTATAGCAGCAACGGCATCAACCTTTGCCCCACTGTCCACTTCTAGGTCCATCTCGCTTCCGTTCTGGTTTTCTAATGTCTCTGAAGACCCTGCACATCAAATGTGAGAACCACATGCCGTATCCAATACTCAAGTGGTTTAAGTAGAAAAAGAACTTTTATAACAAAGATACCTGAAGTAGAGGGCTCAACACACTTCTTCTTGTTTTGATCTTCCCAATAGTATTTGCATTTTCTCATCGCGTGTCCTGACACTTGACAGAAAGAGTAGAATACTTCCTCTGAGGGCTTTGCCTTCTTGGCAGGTTCTTTGGGAGGGTCGTTCTATGGCTTGGTCTCACCATCCAGGTCGGTCCCCTTCCTCTTTCCTTCGCCCTTTAATTTCCTTTCCTTCTTCTGATTCATGGATGCCTCAACTGACTTGAGTATCCCATGCAGCTCAGAAACAGATTTCTCTGTTCCTCTCTTGTAAAAGCTTGTGATAAAGGGGTCATAGCTTTTGGGTAGTGAGCACAGGATCACACCTGTCGCAAACTCTGGAGGAATAGGAAATCCCAGCCTATCCAGGTGATCTATGTACCCTCTCATCTTCATGACATGGTAACCAACAGACGCACCTTCAGCCATCTTGCAAGACATGAGTGCCTTAGTGGTCTCATATCTATCTTGTCTGATCTGGTAATGGAACATTTCCTTGAGACGTGTTATCATCTCGTATGACATAAATGTGTCCAAGCCCTCATGCAGCTCGGGAATCATTGTGTCCACCATCAGACAAGAGACCTCCAGCGAGTCGTCAAAGTGCTTCTCGTAAGCCCTCCACTCAACTCCTGGAGCGCCCTTGGCAGGCTCCTTAGGAATAGGTTTATCCAGAACATAAAGTCTCCTCTCGTGGGTGAGAACAATTCTCAGATTATCAAACCAATCGAGGAAGTTTGTTCTCGTCAGCTTATCCTTCTCAAGGATAGGTCGCAGTGAAAATGTTGAACTATCAATTTCCATTATGATTCTACAATTTAAAGTATGAAAATTTAATTAGCAGAATAAAATACCTCCACTATTTTATAAAACCCAGTAAATTTTATTATTAGTGGCTAAGATCCATATTTCACCAAAGTTTACCGTCGCTGAGGGCGATCATGCACTCTTTGGTTATTTAGGTAGGTAACTCCTTACCAATCACATCTCTATGTGACTCTTAGATCCTTATGGGACTGTATCATCGTATGATACTTATTATGGCATGTTTATCCCATCTAACGCTTTGAGGTCCAAAACCGTTTTGATAACCCCATTAAGTCATACGGTAAAACGTGTGAATGGCTAGGTTCAAAACAACGAGGCCGAGGCCCAATCCCATATCATCAAGGCCCAACTAAATACGTGTCGCTGAGGGCGACCACAACATTTAAAGAACCAGGATTTCAACAGGCGTCGTGTTGAAACTCTCATTCACCCGTGTCTCCTCAAGATCAAGGCAGATACGTGTCGCTGAGGGCGATCACCGCTCTACGATGAACAAGATTTTGACATGGTGTTTTAGCGACGGTGTTAAGACTTAAGATTTTCTAAAAGAGTTTGATTTTGTTTAATAAAAGGTTCCGTTTTTATTGTTTAATTCTAAAACTCCTTTTAAAATTAAACGAGTCATGCCACATGTTTATTACCCCATGTATCTCATACATATAAACATGTGCCCGGATTTTGTATCGCATACAAAATCCCACGCTCGTATCGTATACGTGGCTATAGCGTAATATTTAATGAAGCATGTTAAAATTTCGCACCCTAAGCATACATCTAGCGCATCACATACAAACTAAATGTAAAAAGCACACCGTGTTTAGATATGGCCCATCTACCCTAGAATTCTCCCAAGCCAATGAGAGAACTTTTCTAAAAAGGAAAATAAAATTACATGTGAATAAACCCCAGTTACATTGAGGTAGAAACTTGAAAGTAAAATTACACATGAGTAGAGGGAGACGACACGTAGGCCGTATTTACCGAAATAAACCTCCTAGAGCCATATCCAACAACACACAATTCAAATATGAACAATTCATACAATTATGTAAAACACGGTAACCAACACATATATTAAAACTCCTTTTAAGATTGTGTTCAATTTAGGGTCTGTGCAATTTTAACATGCCTTTCTTGAAATTAGGCCCATTATCAATAATTATAAAATTCAAGAATCTCATTCAAGAATTTAAATTATTGACCCCCAAAATTTATAAAATTCATAATTTTAATAAATTTCCAGCCACCTCTATAATATTATAATTAAAACACTTTTAATTATAATTATATACAGGATTTTCGATTTTGGCCTTAAAATTCAAGAAACTTCTCTAAATCAATCTCATTGATTTCTTTATGTATCACATACATAACTTTGCACCTTAGATTGTTAAATCGACTTTTAAAGGAATCTGTTCGGTGGATTTTTCGTAAAACCAAAACAGTGATTGAAAGTGGTAAACACACATATCATACATCACATGTACACATAAACAACTTTAAATCCAAGGACTAGCGTGGCTCTGATACCACTGTTGGGGAATTCAGGGGCGCCTAAACGCAGCGGAAGCAATAATAAAATTAAAACTTTAAACATAAATCGCGCAAGGGCCTAGAATTCCCGAACGGATCCGCTAGCTGAATTTAAAACTTTTAGATGGTGGTATACCTCACGAGTTTCAATCGGTTTGGTTGTACGGGGCGTATCCTAGAAGTCCACGTAATGCGTCCTTCCTCCGCCGGTGATCCACACGAACAGTTTTGGAGATGCCTAGGTGCTAGCCTCCTTCACTTCTCCAAGTTAATCTGGGACCTTTATCTACGGTGTTCTTTAATTCAAGAACTCTTCTTGAATTCTCCAAGAACAATATGGCGCCTTGATCAAGAATCCAATTCTTGATCCCACACAACCTTGTCACACAATCTCTAAACTCCTTTAGAATTGTGCGCCACTTTCTCTCTCTAAAAACTAGGGTTACAATTTTCTCTCTCCTCACCAAGAGCCAAAAATCGAATTTTTCCTCTTGAGAAGAACTAGGCTAAAGTCGATTTTCTAAGTGTGCATGGCCTCTCTCTCTTAGTCGACTTATGGCTCCCATATTTATAGGGTTTGGGGACTTTGATAATTATAATTTGGGAATCCCTAAATTAGAGAATTATCAAATCATAAAATCATGAGATCTCCATGTCACAATTTTATGACTTGAATTCCAATTTAAAATATTACCATAATATTTAAATTTGGATTCAAATTGCAATCTTGGAGAATCAAATTGGAAGATCAAATCTTCCAAGATCTTCCCAAGCCATGTGCCTCCCCTCTTCAACATTTTGTTGGAATTTTAATAAATTAAAATAACTATCCTAACTCTTAGGAAGTTAGAACTAACTTGTTATTTTCCAACAATATTGATTTAAAGAATTACCTTAATATCTTTAACTCAATCTTTTTGAATCTTGAATTCTAGTTTATTGAATTAAAATATTACACTAATATCTTTAATCCAATTAACCCTAGAATTCGAATTCCCTACATTTATTGAATTAAAATATTACCTTAATATTTTTAATTCAATCATTTGAAATCACTACAAGAAAACAGGCAATTTGTGACGGATATTTGTGACGGACTATGTTCCGTCACAAATCGGTCCCAGATCCCTTACAAAATCCGTCACAAAAGTTGATTTTCCATTTTCAGATTTTTCAGTCTATTTGTGACCGATTTCTGAGATGGACTTGATCCGTCACAAAATATTCCCGTCCCAAAAATGAAAAAGAGGCGCTAGTTTTTTACATATTCCCACTCTCCCACTTTAATTTTCATGTTTTTCCCTCCCTTGCCAATTTCGTCCTTTATTTTCATCTTAGGGTTTTCATTTTTGTTAGTTCAAGTTCCCCTCCTTCCTCCATTCCTCTCCAACCTCAGATGCCACCACCACCGACGACCACCATAGGGTTCGTCGCCGCCGTCTGTCGCCGACAGAGCCCGTAGCTGGCGAGCATTTCTTCAAGAAGCTGAATCGTATTCGTAGCCCTGTCGCGATGAAAAAGGCGACGGCGGCGGCCTTTGTTTCACCGTCGGCGGCTCCGGTTAGGGCAAAGCGACGAAGGCTTCTGTTAATGATTCAGGAGGAGGATGAAGACGAAGAAGAAGAAGAAATTAAGAACGCCGAGGAGGTTGAAATTGGGAATCGTAGGGTTCGGAGAAGGCTCGTGAAGAAGCTTGGGGACAAATTTCCAGGAGTAAATTCGATTTGGTTAGACCTCTTTGTAAAATGTAAGGAATCATTTAGATCTATGGTATATATTGATTGAACTTTGTTCTGCCTCTGGAAGATAGAGCCTAGATGATTAATTAATTTGAGTTTTAGCTTTCCTTTCTTTGAAG
>QANZ01047418.1:6103-30758 GCA_003254925.1 Chamaecrista fasciculata
TTTTTTTTTTTTGCAAAAGACCCTTTCGTGCCCCTAACGTTTGGGGTCAGTTTTAGTTATGCCCCTAACGTTTGTTTTCTGTTAGTTATGCCCCCAATGTAAACGTTGGTGTCAATTATACCCTAACCTCAATTTTTTTGGGCCAAAGTCCTATTTTGGTCCCTCAAGTTTGCTCAAAATTTTGTTTTGGACCCTCAAGTCTCCGGTGAACTTTCCAGCAAGATACACGGCGGCCCCGACGACTATGAAAACTCTTAATCCAAGGTTTTTTGACCTTCTGGGTTCAATGGCGGACTCCATTTTTCGAAAAAAATGACTGGCAAGCCACTGAAAGTTTACATAGTCGCCGAAAAATTACACAATCACCGAAAATCATAGTTCTGGTCATTTGTTCGCAAAATGAAGGCCGCCATTGAACTCACGAGGTCAAAAAACCAGGGATCAGGAGTTTTCGTAGTTGTCGGGGCCGTTGTGTATCTCGCCGAAAAGTTCGCCGGAGACTTTAGGGACCAAAACGGAACTTTCAACAAACTTGAGGGACCAAAATAGGACTTTGGCCCAAAAAATTTGAAGTTAGGGTATAATTGACACCAACGTTTCACATTGGGGGCATAATTGACACAAGATAAACGTTAGTGGTATAACTGAAACTGACCCCAAACGTTAGGGGCACCAAAGGGTCTTTTGCTTTTTTTTTTTTTTTAGGTAAAGATAAGTGGTAAACTAGGGTGAATTTTATTTTAATTTTGATTTTACCAAAAAAACACAGCATAAATATGCACCTTCATATGTGTTGAACTACAATAGGATTTAGATGGTAGATCAATGTATCAGATTTCGAATTTATAGATAGAAAACAAAGAATAAGATCCACCATTTATCATTTGTATCATTTGACTCGAATCAAATAAATGTTTTACTTTTAATTGACTTGTAATATAAATTATAGGGAAAAATGCAATAATACCTATTAAATTTTGGGTCATTTGTATGTAGGTCTTTAAACTTCCAGTTTTAAAAATTATATCTTTAAATTTTAAAGATTTAGGAATTAGATCCTTCTGTGACCTACCATGATGGGATATGCCGTTATCTCTTACCTAAACAATTTGGATAGACGATTTCTCTCTCGTATGTGCCTTAATAAGCGAGTTAGCAAAAAGGAAAGAAAAATCTTCATTTTTAATAGCAAGAATTAGATGAAATCATATATAATCTTTCCTCTTCACTATTCCACTTATTCTTTTTTGGTTTATCAATTTAATTTTGGGGGTTAATTAGATATAGGAATATAATTATTAATTTGCGATAGGTTTTCAGATTTTTATTAAGCTATACTAAGGAACTAATGAGAGGAGTTTTGAGAATAACGAAACTAATTAATTAATGGTTTAGAATTTTTCTTAGAGGTTACGTTCTATATGGAATCTAGACATTTTTTAAAGGTCAATGTGCACTTTTTATTCAGGTCTCAATTTTGTCTCATAACGTTTTTTGTTGCACTTTTCGTCCCATATCTTTGACTCAGGTTACAAATTTGGTCCCCTGTTACACTTTTGATCCCATATCTTTCAGTCAGGTTGCAGAATTGGTCCCACATCTTTTGGTTAGGATGTAAAATTGGTCTCATATCTTTGGGTTAGGTACATAATTGGTCTCATATCTTTAGGTCTAGTGGGACTGACAGTGAAACTTTTTGCAAAGAAATGAGACCAATTATGCTACTTGACCAAAAGTGATATGAGACTAAATCTGCAACTTTTTGTAATTATATGAGACTAAAAGTGTAACAAAAAAAATCATAGGACTAAACCAAGACCTGAGGAAAAATTTTGGGACCAAAAGTGCACTTTAAGTACTTTTTTCTTTTCCTTTTTACAGTTTTGGTTTGCATGATTGTGAGTTGAATAAGGATAGAACGGCACTTATTAGTGGGTAGTATAATATGAAGAAGGGAGTTACAAATTTAGCCAGAAGGGATCATTTCAGACACAGGACTATAGTTTATTTCTTGGTTTTTGGTAAGTATCACAAGAAGCACTAGGGATTAAGAGTATAGTGGAGTGGCAAGTGAAGTTTTTTCTTTTATTTTTTTATTGGATTAAATTATATCCCCAAAGATTGACATTAGATCTTAGGGTATAATTGAGACAAATGTAAAAATTTTAAAATATAATTGATAACAAAAAAATTTTAGGGGTACTAACTGAGACTTACCCCAAAAAATATTGAGATTTTTTTGCCAAAAAGCAAGACATCAACAATTTCTTTCCGCAAAAAAAAAATTGAGTTTTTTTTTCAAAAGGACTAGTATGTATTTTTAAAATTGAGATAATAAATGCATAATTTACCTGAAAAGCAATGGGATTTCTAATTATTCAAAACGAAATTCATTAATATTTTTCTAAAAACCAATTAGGGTAATAGTATATATTAATATTAAAATAATCCCTTTGTGAGAAAATATTTAGGATAATTATAAAAAGGAGAAAACCTTAGGTAAAGTTTCTCATATCTTTGTTACAAGGTTCTTCCAATCACAAGTTTGATTTACAATTTCTCTTTTCTATGATTTCTCATACAAAACAGTGTGTTTAATATTTTCCTTCTATCATAATTGATCAAACATAAAATTTTAGTGACGTGTCAAATGTTTATTGAAAAACAATATAGCTAGCAAAGATATAAAGAACTTTAATTACCTAAGTTTTACCCTTATAAAAAAAATGTTTATGATACAAAATATTTTATGAACTTTTTCTCTGGGTATAGCAACATCTGATTCAGACTCTGGACTTAATTATCATGGATCGGCTCAGTTTTCAAAAAAGTGGAAACCTAAATCAAGAAACAACCAAAAAACTTAAAACCATGTCCTGACTATAAAAACTATGGGCATAATTGTTTCAGACTCTGGACTTAATTATCACTGACCGGCTCAAAGTTTTCAAAACATTGGAAACCTAAATATAAAAACAACCAAAAAACTTAAAACCATGTCTTGACTATAAAAACTATGGGCGCAATTGATTCTGCCTCTGGACTTAATTATCATTGGCCGGCTCACAGTTTTCAAAAACGTGGAAACGTAAATCTAGAAACAACCAAAAAACATAAAACCATGTCCTGACTATAAAAACTAAGGGCGCAACAGGAAAAACAATGTGCCGAATTTTGCTATAAATAAAGTGAAGTTTCTGCGAACTTTTACTCATAAAATAGATTTAGGCATTTCCCAAGTACAATATGATATACTTCCATAGCTTGATGTGCAGTGAGGAGGATGAAGAGGATAATGAAGATGCAATTCATAGAGAGGGTTTAAAGTTAGTTTTCTCAAATCGACTCATTGATTTACCAAAAGGTAAAACAACTAGTACTCTATACTGAATTTATTTTCCTCTTTATTAGTTTCTTAAAAAATTATTGCACAGATTCATATATAAACCTTAATATCTATATTATTGTTACCTTGCTTCTATTACTTGTTTTCCTCTTTATGTGATATTGCCATCTTAAACTTCTCATTGGAAAATTTTACTTTAGNTGATATTAGAATGTTTGGGAAGGATCTTAGAATTTTTTATGTTTATTATTAACTGGTTGGATAAATGGAAGGTATGTGAACCTTTGATTCTGTTCAGTAAATGATAATGTTTTTCGGGATTAATTTCAANTCATGTTTTCCGGGATTAATTTTAATTTGGTTATAATGTTTATGTGTTTTAGTTATGGACTGGCTTGTTAAACTTCGAGAATTTCTACTTGTAAACCTTGCTTCACATTTGGCTTAAGTTAAAAGTCTCTTCTTTTCAGAATGTTCACCAATATTCAACTATAATTTCTATATACGGATACTAAACTAGCAAGAGATAAATAAGAGTGTATTTTCTTCATTCATCAAGAGTTGACCGTTTATGCTTCATGTCTAAACCCATAGTTTGCAGCAGAAAGCTTCACTTTTATGAAATTAGATCAAACAGGCTGCGAACTTTATTGAAACAGAGGTTGCACTTTATTTTCTGTGGTTAAAGTTGATACTAGACTTGCATCATTTTCATTCAATGTTCAGTAAGCTAACTTTCTTTTTTGTCCAATTTGTTAGGGAGTTTTGAGAATAAGGAAACTAATTAATTAATGGTTTAGAATTTTTTTTACAGGTTACATTCTATATGGAATTTAGACGGTTTTTAAAGGTCTAAGTGCACTTTTTGCTGAGGTCTCATAACTTTTTTTGTTGCACTTTCGTCCAATATTTTGACTCAGTTACAAATTTGGTCCCGTGTTACACTTTTGGTCTAATATCTTTCAGTCTCATATCTTTGGGTCAGGTACAGAATTGTTCTCATATCTTTAGGTCTAGTGGGACTTACGGTGAAACTTTTTGCAAAGATATGAGACCAATTATGCTACTTGACCAAAAGTGATATGAGACCAAATCTGCAACTTTTTGTAATTATATGAGACGAAAAGTGTAACAAAAAAATCATATAACCAAACTGAGACCTGAGCAAAAATTATGCGACCAAAAGTGCACTTTAAGTACTTTTTTCTTTTCCTTTTTACAGTTTTGGTTTGCATGATTGTGGGTTGAATAAGGATAGAACGACATTTATTAGTGGGTAGGATAATATGAAGAAGGGAGTTACAAATTGGGTTTGTAGACGGCTAGACGCTTCTTGGAACAGTGAAGTATAGTGGAGTGGCTAGTGAAGTTGTTTCTTTTTTTTATTATTGGTATAAATTATATCCCCAAAATTCACATTGGTATCAATAATATGTTAATTATACTCTCAAATATGTTGATGTCACATCAACATTTTCTATTAATGAATTAAACGACATTAGATCTTAGGGTATAAATGAGACAAACATAAAATTTTTAAAATATAATTGATAACAAAAAAATTTAGGGATACTAACTGAGACTTACCCCAAAAAATATTGAGACTTTTTTGCCAAAAAGCAAGACATTAACATTTTCTTTCGACAAAAAAAAATTGAGTTTCTTTTTTTCAAAAGGACTAGTATGCATTTTTAAAATTGAGATAATAAATGCATAATTTACCTGAAAAGGAATGGAATTTCTAATTGTTGAAAACAAAATTCATTAATATTTCTCTAAAAAACCAATTAGGGTAATAGTATAAATTAATATTAAAATAATCCCTTCATTATTATTAGTTTAATATATTATATAATTACAATCCCAAATTCATATATATGCTTGTATGGCACAGGGAGTGCGTCCTTTTGTTGAGCTATCAGGATTGATAATGGTGGTATTGTCGTTGGATTATGAAGAATCACGTGAATTCAACGACTTCACATTGTGTCCACGAGCGTCGTCCCTTCGATTCAATCCTTCTATTGAGAGATCAACGACTAGGATTTCCTCCTACTCCTCCTCGTCACCCTTCTCCTTGAGTGTCTCTCCTCGTTTTGACACCTTGAAGCCATGGTACCTTAGTCTAACTGATACATCAACATGCAAGGTGGGCCCCAAACTCGTCTCCCCTCTCAACGCTCGATCCTACTCATTCGCATCACCGGTCACTAGGNCTTTTTAATAAATAATTGTATCTTCTTTGAATTGAAGTCAATACGGAATTTTATAATCTTTAAGAAATAATGGCTTATGAAAAATAAAGACAAATTTTTTCTTTCTAATGAGTCTATTTTATGGGATGCAGCCTCTCTTCTTCTTGTTTTCCATGAATCTTGTCACATGGAATTATCATGTTTATTAGATATTGAATAAGCTTAATCATAAAATTTTGTTTGCAATATTAATTGCTATTTAATGGTAGTGTTTTGATNGGGATATTGGAATTATCATGCTTATTAGATATTGAATAAGCTTAATAAAAAAAAATTTGCAATATTAATTGCTATTTAATGGTAGTGTTTTGATTATAAATAAAATTGAAGATAGGGACTCTTTCACAAAAATTAAAACTATGTAGAACTTAATTAAAAATTGGTCAAACTGCAAAATTTGGTCCCATATCTTTTGTTGAGTTCCCAATTTAGTCCTGTATCTTTTTGTTGCACTTTTGGTCCCATAGCTTTGCAAAATGTATGGGACCAAACCTGCAAAAAAAAGATATGGGACTAAATTGAGAACTGACCAAAAGATATAGGACCAAAAGTGCAAAAAAAAAAAACGATACAGAATCAAATTCGGAACTCGACAAAAGATATGAGACTAAATTTGCACTTTGACCTTAAAATTTTATTATTATGTGTTGATTTTTGGAGAACGATATTCGTAATATTATTGATAAAAAAAAAAGGTTTACAATGCTTAAATAAGAGAAAAACTTCATAATATCTACTAAGATATCTCATCTAATATCTAATCTAATATTTGATAAGATACAAATCAGATTCTACTAAGATTTTTCTAATCTAAAAAGATAATTATAAAATAGGAAATATAATAATTCTAGATGATCTTAGATTTCTCAACACTCCCCCTCAAGCTGAGAATTGGAATTTTCCATTCGCTCAATTCGCAGCTTGAATCTTGGTTGAGATTTGAGCTTCCTTAAACATTGTTGTTGTTGGAAGAAGGTAACAGCAATGAAGGCCGAAGGCAATGAAGGCAATAACGGCAATGAAGGCCGAAGGCAATGAAGGCGATAACGGCAATGAAGGCGGAAGGCAATGAAGGCCAAAGATCAATATGTCAATGAAGCATGTATGGCAATGAAGGCCGAAGATCAATACGTCAATGAAGGACGTATGGCAATGAAGACCGAAGATCAATACATCAATCAAGGACGTATGGCAATGAAGGCCGAAGATCAATTTCATCAATGAAGGATGAAAGTAGTGATGGCTTGTGTTCTTTCGAGTCTCAAGAGCTGTCTTCACTAGAGTTTGTACTCTTTTATGAACCTCAGGGGCCATCCTACAAGGCTCCTTCCCTAGAAGCTCTCCAATCATCAGGGGAGAAATCTTTTCAAACACTTTAGAGTCACCCATGGTGAAAAGGTGGACTAAAGTGAAGAAAAATCGGCTAAAAAACGCAGTAGAACAGCAGAAAAAATGAACTCCCAACAAAAGGTCGCCGCCACGTGGTCGCGTGGCGGTGCGTGCGGCGGCGAACGGCGGCCGAATTTCGGGGTTACGCCGAAGAGACAGTGGGCAGTCCTATTCCAGTGGTGGTGAGGCAAAACAAGGCTCAAAAATCCGCAGATCTACAGATTGACGGTGGCTGTGCAGGACGCTTTGACCAGCGTGTGGCGGCGCATGCAGCGGTTTCTTTTGACTGGAATGCGGGCGAACGCCGATCGGGTAGTGGGCTTTTGATTTTGGTGGGTGGTTACAACAATGGAAAGAGAAGAATATATGCCCTAAGTGCAATGAAGGCTGGGCAACGACAGAGGCAATGAAGGGCAGAGAGAATTTATCAAGTTCTAAAATCTAGGGTGGATAATTCCGGGATCAAAAGGGAAACCTGGCTCTGATACCATGTTGATTTTTGGAGAATGATATTCGTAATATTATTGATCAAAAAAGAAAAGGTTTACAATGCTTAAATAAGAGAAAAACTTCATAATATCTACTAAGATATCTCATCTAATATCTAATCTAATATTTGATAAGATACAAATCAGATTCTACTAAGATTTTTCTAATCTTAAAAGATAATTATAAAATAGGAAATAAAATAATTCTAGATAATCTTAGATTTCTCAACATTATGTTATAACTCCAATATCTATCTACTGCAATTTGGAGACCGTGGAATCGGAGGAATTGTAGCATTTTCAGAGACAATTTCATTAGACCTTTTAACACAATTGAAGTTATCAGAAGTCATACCCGTAATTATGATTGCAACAAAATCACCCTTTTGATCCCTTCTCAGAGTTCTACTGTAGAGACGACCTTCAGGTATTGGGAGTGTCTCAAAGTCACTAATTGCGGTGAGCTTGTTCGCGATGCTCGTGGGAATTGGATTGGTTGTTTTAGCAAATTTCTTGGTCATTGTTCAGTCCTTAGGGCTGAAGCTTGGGGGCTCTTCAAAGGAATTCATGCTGCTTTGGACCTGGGCATTGAGGCGCTGATTATTGAAACCATGTCCTGACTATAAAAATTATGGGCACAACTGTTTCAGACTCTAGACTTAATTAACATTGACCGGCTCAAAGTTTTCAAAAAAGTGGAAACCAAAATATACCATGTCTTGACTATAAAAACTATGGGCGCAACTGTTTCAGACTCTAGACTTAATTATCATTGACCGGCTCAGGGCCTGTTTGGGAACTTGTAAGTTCAATCCAATCTCAACCTATGAGATGAGATGAGATGATGTTGAAATTAGGATGAGATGAAGTATTTGGATGGTTTGAGAGAAAATGATGTATAATAGGGTGTGAAATTATATAAAAGGGTATGTAATGATTGTGATTGGTTGAAATATGATTATGGATTTTTTTAATTTGTATAGGGGTAGAAATGGTATGAAATAATGATGTTGAGATTGAGATTGAGATGAGATGATAGGTGTTTGGGTGGGGTTTGACTGGGATGATATTTGGATGAGATGCTCTTGGAAAGCGTGATTTCTCAGTCCTATAGGATGATGGATTTTGGTCCATCCTATTGGATGAGATTATGGGGCAAAATGAAAATAACATTAAAATTCTTTTGAGAATGCAATTTGGTCCATAAATTTGTATCCGGCCAATTAATCAATCCCTAACATGTGTGAGTGATAATTCAAANTGACTGGAATGCGGGCGAACACCGATCGGGTAGTGGGCTTTTGATTTTGGTGGGTGGTGACAACAATGGAAAGAGAAGAATATATGCCCTAAGTGCAATGAAGGCTGGGCAACGACAGAGGCAATGAAGGGCAGAGAGAATTTATCAAGTTCTAAAATCTAGGGTGGATAATTCCGGGATCAAAAGGGAAACCTGACTTTGATACCATGTTGATTTTTGGAGAATGATATTCGTAATATTATTGATCAAAAAAGAAAAGATTTACAATGCTTAAATAAGAGAAAAACTTCATAATATCTACTAAGATATCTCATCTAATATCTAATCTAATATTTGATAAGATACAAATCAGATTCTACTAAGATTTTTCTAATCTTAAAAGATAATTATAAAATAGGAAATAAAATAATTCTAGATAATCTTAGATTTCTCAACATTATGTTATAACTCCAATATCTATCTACTGCAATTTGGAGACCGTGGAATCGGAGGAATTGTAGCATTTTCAGAGACAATTTCATCAGACCTTTTAACACAATTGAAGTTATCAGAAGTCATACCCGTAATTATGATTGCAACAAAATCACCCTTTTGATCCCTTCTCAGAGTTCTACTGTAGAGACGACCTTCAGGTATTGGGAGTGTCTCAAAGTCACTAGTTGCGGTGAGCTTGTTCGCGATGCTCGTGGGAATTGGATTGGTTGTTTTAGCAAATTTCTTGGTCATTGTTCAGTCCTTAGGGCTGAAGCTTGGGGGCTCTTCAAAGGAATTCATGCTGCTTTGGACCTGGGCATTGAGGCGCTGATTATTGAAACCATGTCCTGACTATAAAAACTATGGGCACAACTGTTTCAGACTTTAGACTTAATTATCATTGACCGGCTCAAAGTTTTCAAAAAAGTGGAAACCTAAATATAAAAACAACCCAAAAACTTAAAACCATGTCTTCACTATAAATACTATGGGTGCAACTGATTCAGACTCTGGACTTAATTATCATTGACCGGCTCGCAGTTTTCAAAAAAGTGGAAACCTAAATCTAGAAACAACCAAAAAACATGAAACCATGTCCTGACTATAAAAACTAAGGGCGCAACAAAAAAAACAGTGTGCCGAATTCTGCTATAAATAAAGTGAAGTTTCTGCCAACTTTTACTCATAAAATAGATTTAGGCATTTCCTAAGTACAATATGATTTACTTCCATAACTTGGTGTGCAATGAGGAGGATGAAGAGGACAATGAAGATGCAATTCATAGAGAGGGTTTAAAGTTAGTTTTCTACTCATTGATTTACCAAAGGTAAAACAATTAGTACTCTATACTGAGCTTATTTTCCTCTTTATTAGTTTCTTAAAAAATTATTGCAAAGATTCATATATAAACCTTAATATCTATATTTTTGTTACCCTGCTGCTGTTACTTATTTTCCTCTTTATGTGATATTGCCATCTTAAACTTCTGATTGGAAGAATTTAATTTAGTTTGGTATTTCAATATCATTTCTAGCCTTTGGAAATGGAAACATAGGAAAAAAAAAGTTGTTTTAGAGCATGAAAACTGTCCACTTTTACAAATAGAAATTTTAATTTTTGTTCCTTGAGGTTTTATTGGCTGAAAGCTTTGCAATCTATATATATGTACATGTATCATTGAAACCTTGGTCCTTTTTCTTGTTTCCTCTCCTTAGTTACTTATATAACAATATAGTTTTCTGTTTTTATTTTTATAATAAAAATTATATGCTACGTATGTGTTTTTTTTAAAGAAAAATTATATGTTACACATAATTTTATAATGATACTAGATTTTAATCCAGCAATTATCCAAAAGACACAGCATNTTTTATGTTTTTTTTATTTTACCAAAAGACACAGCATAAATATGCACCTTCTAATGTGTTGAATTACAATAGTATTTAGATTGTAGATCAATGTATTAGATTCGGATTTATAGATAGAAAACAAAGAATAAGATCCACCTTTTGTCATCATGATATTAAAGTTTAGGAGTTTTTTCAATTTAGTCCTGAAAGATTAATTGAAGAGAATATTACAAAGAATAGATAGAGAAAGAAATTGAATTTAAAGAACAATCGAATGTAGAGGGCTTATTCTTCTATTTCACTCTCTGTCCAAACTTAAAAAGAAATGTACATATCAAAGAATCTTATTCCATTAAACTCCTTGAAGTTTATGATTACAACCACAAAATATAAGGATTACTCCTGGCTTGAGGACATTTTTCTATACAAGATTTTCTTATATGCTAGCCAAATCTGATTAATCACTTGAACTGGATGAGCTGTACATGTAAAGAAAATCGTGCCTTTCAAGTCTTCTCCTTTTTCTATCATCAAAATCATGCCTTTCTGAAAGGGTTTGAAGGTTTTGGTATTTCCACCAAACCCTCCAACATTTTCACAACAGTACTCATCATGGGTCTCATTTTAGGCTTATAATTAACACACAAAAGAGCCACTTTCATCATTCTCTCTGCTTAAACCTTATCCTTCTTCTCAATCCCACATGTCCTTCTCCCCACAATCTCAAACAACAACATCCCACTTGTAAGTTATAGGTGAAGACATCCATAGTTCCCAACCAGAGCCCTCATTTTCTTCATTGAACAAATACTTATCTACAGATCCATTGCTCATAAACCAAAGCCCTCATTTCACCTTCAGAGCAAAACCCAACAAGATGAAGAAGATTTATGTGATGGGTCCTCCCAGTTGTGCCTACTTCAGCCATGAATTGCTCCTCTATTCTCTTATCAGAATTCCCATTCAAAACTTTGACTGCTATTTTTGTTCCGTTGCCAAACACGCCCTTGTATACTGTCCCAAATCCACAGGAATCAACCTTGTGGGAAAAATTGTCCGTTGATGTTTTTAAGTTTCAATTCCTTCTATTTTCATTTAATAAAAAATGTTTCTAGAATCATTAATTAAATAAAAATTAATAAATGTAATTTATTCTGATTAAATAACTAAATTAGAGAACAAGAAGATGATGATGATGATGATTGATCAAGCTGAAAAACCAACAATCGACCATCAAATAGAGAGTGAAATTCTGCAAACTCCTTCCATCCCTTTAAAAACCAGATCTCATCATCGCCATTATTGTTATGATTTCTTCTTTGAAGATTCACTTCCCATTCAGATCCATTTTGGAGCTTAAGAAATACTTTGGTGAAGTCCCTTAAGACTTGCCCATGTTTCTTCACAAACTTTGTTCGAAGCATCTGTATCAAGAAACTCATGTAAATTAATGAAGGATGAAGATTAACGTTTAACTTGTCCATCATGCTTCATACAAGTTCATGACGGCGGCTGACAGAGATGATGGCTTGATAAAGAGAGATAGCCCTTTCAACTTCAGCACCAACATATGAACGTTTCAACTTCTAAGTGTGGTGTAAATAAATAAAGATTCAAGTTTAATTAACTAGTTTAACTTTTTTAAAATTTCGATGATTTAGTTGCTTTTGTGGTGCAAAATTTATATAAATGTTATTTTATTTGTTTATTTATTTAACCAATCAAATTAATTTCTTAATAAGTACTCATTTACTGAATCAATAACTCAACGGCATAATCCTCAATAGCTCAATTTGTCCCATGTCCTATCAAAAACTTGAGTAGGGAACATGTACTTAAAAAAGTGGTCTACTCATATTGGTCATAAATATATTTTCCTAATTTTTTTTATCATAAAGATGTTTCCAGTTTTATATTGGTTTTGAATGTTTCAATATTGTTTACTTTTGGTCATAAACTACTGAATACGGTAAGATTTTTCTCATTCTAACTTCTAATATGGCAGGTCTAGAATTAGATCTTGAAAGTAGACCGCTTGTTTTATGATCAAACAAACAAAAATAGTCATATATATCTCGTTTCAAGTTTAATGAGACGAGTTCAGTGTTATGTGTTTGTCTTAACGAGACATTTTCCTACCCAATTGAAATCGTCAGCTAATGAGATTAAATCAAACTCGAAATTGTGTTTGAGACCAATTTTTCATAGTTTTTTACTTTTTGTTCTTAAATCTACTTTTGAGCCTAATTTAACCTTATTTGGTCTCAACTAAGTAGAAAAAAGATTTGTTAAGAGTAAGTCATAACTCCGAACTCGTTGTATTTAGACTTAAAATGAAAGTGATATAACCAATTTTTCTTGTTTGACCGTAAATGTGCGTCCCATTTTCGAAACTATTTGAATTCGTTTTTTTATGGTCACAGCTAGATAAAAAAAAGTACTTATCAAAAGTAATTTGTAGCTCTGGATTTATCACATTTGAATTTCAAATGAGAAAGATATGACTACACTCGGTAGTTCTAAATAAAAGTGTATAGAAATATTTAGGACCAATATAAAACTTCTAAAATATTTTGGCCCAAAATGAACTTAGAGGTATATATTTAGGACTAAATTGAGTATAAATTCATAGACCAAAAACTACAAAATCGAATCAAATCAAGAACTAAATCGTTACTAAGAATCAAATCATTGACAATTGAAAGATTGTTGGGACCAAATAGTGTATTTTGATTATTTAGGAATTGATTCGTTGGGGCTTTGTAAATTCAAGAATCAAAAAGTATTAAATTAGTACAAATTCAAAGACTAAAGCATATAAAATTAGTGAAAATGTAATGACCAAATCATCAATATAAGGATATAAAGCCTATATGAAAGAAGAAAAGGAAAAGGAAAAGGATGTGGAAAATATCCCAGGGATAAAGTCTGTACGAAAAACAACAAGAGGAACAACTGTAAAAGGTGAGGGTGAATGGGGTGGAGTTCGTCGTCAAACTCGTTCCTCTGCGATGTGTTATAAGGTGTGTATGTTTCTTAGCAACAGCTAGGTGGAATGGGGAGAGATAACCGAAGTTTCCTCATCTCTCCCCATAGACGACGCCAGTGAAAACTACAAAGCTGGATCTGTATAAATCTAACCTTGAGTTCACAGTGAAGTGCAGTCTCCGAGAGCTTAAGGGCTTCGAATCCTGCAAACGAGAATGCACAGGGGATTCCCTGTGATTCTTCTCCGATGTTGAAGTTAGTAAATTGAGAGAAGATGAGTGAGTAGGTTTTCTTAGAGAAAGATAAATGTTACCTGAGAGTGTGTGTTTGCTTGTATTTATCCTTGTTCCCCTTTGTCTCTTGTTGGTACGAGGTACAAAAGGAACGTTGGGGGTGTTTTCGGGAATGCACAGGGAGCGGGTTGGTGTGCCTTGATGCCCTGACTTGACAGCTGTCGCTGTCGAGCTGTAGTGGGGTGTCTTACCTTCCTTTTTGGGAGTCAGTGATAGCCAAGATTACTTTTCACCATATCCCTGTGTGCGGAGGGTGTTTTGGACATTTTGCGTGTGTGCTTTTGCCCAACCGTACACTGTAGTTGGTGCAACCTTGCCTGGTCACGTGGTTTCAAGGATCTTCGCATTAAATGCCAATATCTTGGCATTTAATGCTTGAGTGGGAGGGGACCCCACTGGGTTGCTTTTGGCGTCGGGTCTCCCTTGGCTTGTTCTTTCATCTTTATCGCCGGGTGATCTTTGTCCTTTGTATGTAAATTAAAGGATGTATATCAGGACCTAAATATTTTGATTGAGTTTCATTTTGATCTCAAACTATTAAATATAATTATACCTCTCTTGTTTCATGTTTTAATGTTACAAGTCAATAATTACATGTTACTTTTAGCGAATACATTGTCTATCCAGTTGGAATATAACGAGGTCAAATTGGACTACTTGTTTCACAGTGAAACAAGTAAAGTTGGTCATGTTTTTCTTATCTCAAGTCTAAATGCAACAAGTTTGGAGTTATATGTTACTCTTAACGAGTTATTTTTCTATCCAATTAGGATCATGAATAAATGAGGTCAAATCAAACTTGAAAGTGAGTTTGAGACATAAGCTTCCTAATGTGACCAACCATCATTATGGTCTTCTAGATCTCCTAGGCAAAGCCGCAACAAGAATGCATAAGCTTGTTCTTTTGCTTTGGGGCTTTGAATGAAATATTTTTTGCCAAAAAAACGTAGTCATTAAATCAATATCAATTATTTGCAGTTTGTTAATGACTCAAGAAAAGTAAGCAAAGAATTTTTTATGAGGTATAGAAAGGAAACTTATTTCATAACTAAAGTAAGAGAATATTTTCATAGTAATCCAATTATTATTAGATAGATAATTTAGGGAATGAATATATATATATATTCATTAAAATAATCCCACTTGGGAAAATATTCAGGCTGATTTAGAACATTGCTTATGATGCAAAAGAAAAAATTATGAACCTTTTCTGTGGGCATCGCAATACAATATTTAGACGTTGGACATAATAATAAGGCCAAAGTCCTAATTTAGGCCCTCAAATTTTTTTCGTTCCGTTTTGGTCTTGTTTGTTCCAGGCTCTTTTCCTTCCTTTTTTCTTTCTTCATCTTCTTATCCTCTTGCTCTTGAACCACTCCATCTTCAACTTCGCTATAGACTGCAGCATCGCAATGACGACGATGAGAGCGATGGCTGGAGGAGGAAGAAGAAGAACTAGACCCTTAGTATTTTTTTTTGGCAAAATCCATTAAAACCCCCCACTTTGTTTATTTTTTCTTATGTTTTGATTCTTTTATAAAAGGAAAAAAACACCTAATGCAGAAAAATAAAACTGTTGGGAGATTGAAGTTAAATTTTTTCTTTTTTTAACGGAAAAAGTGGACGGAAAGAGCCAGGGAACTACGATGGAACTTTTTGGAAACTTGAGCGACCAAAACGGAATGAAAAAAAATTGAGGGACCAAAAAAGAAATTAGAGCAAACTTGAGAAACCAAAATAGGACTTTGGCCTAATAATAATTATCTAGCTTGTAGTTTTCCAAGAACTTGTAACTTGAACCTAGAAACAGTTAACTAAGAAACCAGAAACCATTATCTAGCCATAAAACTGTGGGCACCATAGAGAAAACTGTGGGCGCAACAGATAGAAAACTATGTGCTAAATTCCACTATAAGGTTTCCCAATCAAAATTTGACACATGGCAAAAATTTTAATTTATACATGACCAATCATAGTAGAGAAAGAATGTTAAACACATATTTTTGCATGACCAATCATAGAAGAGAGAAAATGTAAATCAAATTTATGATTGGAAGACCTTATAGCAAAGATATAAGGAAGTTTACCTAAGTTTTTTCCTATGATAAAACGTCATTTTGGCTTGTGGTTTGTTCTCTTTTCCCATTTGCTACAGTAAAATTAGTCTTTCTAGGTCAATTTTTTTTATTAACTCGAGTAAACATACGGTTTATTCATTAAGCGTTTTGGAAGAATGAGGAAGTAAGATGTATTTTAATACACGGAAGGTTACACTCACTTATAAGAGTTTCTACCACTGTGATTAATGAATGAGCTTTTCTCTTTTGGAATATACAATGATGAATTTTTGGAGTTGTAGTGAAATGTGGACCAAGTGGGAGAATGTCAATTTTAATTATTTGATTCTAATTGATGTCCTATTTGATGGTCCAATTTCATTTTCTCTTTTATACATTTAGAGCCCTTTAAAATTCATTAATCTACATTATGTGTATTCATTTCTCCTTTTGTAACTTGTGTCACTATTGATGGAGTGGTGCCCTCAAGGTTGCTATAAAAATGAGTCTCTATACCTTGTTTCTCATCACCTAAAGCAAACAGCATCACTTGATATGAGAAACTAAGGCTAGAAGTACTTATATTCTAATTCTTATTTTAGTTCTAGTCTTCTTGAGATTTCTATTCTGAGGCAATGGTTGGAGGTGTGTTCCGCTTTATATTCTTGTTTTAGATGAACAAATGTATTTATCTATTAATTTTCTAACATATGATGCTTGTGGACTTGTGGTATTGTAGTTTATAGCTATGCCTATATCTATATATAGCTACTAGCTAGATATATTAACCAGTGTGGCTAATTGAAAATCCCTTTATGTAGATACATTCTTCCATACAATTAATTGTCCTTCCATTTTCATTTATAAAAAGGTTTCTAGAATCATTAATTAAATGAAAAGTAAAAAATAAGTTTATTTTGATTTAATAACTAAATTGGAGAGCTTCGACTTGTGGCTAAAGTTTTTTTTTTTGTTGGTAAACAAGAAAGAAAAGACAAAACAGAAAACTCATGTAAATTAATGAAGACAAATATGAGGAAGAGAAAGAGAAGGATGAAGATCGATGGTTACGTTCTTGCAAGCTCAAGATGGAGGCTAACAGAGATAATGAGTTTGAAAAAGACCCTGTGTCAAATTTAGGGTAAGAAATATAAATTTAGTATAAATTCAATGACAAAAAATATTAAATTAGTACAAATTTATTGATTTAGTACAAAATCAAAATAAATTCAAAAATCAAATCGTCACTAAGGATCAAATCCTTGACAATTGAAAGACTATTGGGACCAAATAGTGTATTTCGATTATTCAGGAATTGATTCATTGGCTCTCTGTAAATTCAAGAAAAAAAAGTTCTAAATTAGTACAAATTTAAAGACCAAAAGAAAATATAAAAGAAGTTCAAATTTAAGGCCAAATCATCAATACCGATCAAATCGCTGAGAATTGAAATGTTTTAGGGACCAATTTGTGTATTTTGATTATTTGAAAACTGATTTGTTGACTTGATGTAAATTCANAAGTTGGGTTAGGCCCGTGACTTTCACATGTTCCGTTGTGACAAAGTACTTTATATATAAGTCAATAAAAAAAAGGCCAAAGTCCTATTTTGATCCTTCAGTTATGCTCAGTGTTCCAAATTGGTTCCCCAGCTATTTTTCGTTCTATATTGGTCCCCAGTTATGCAAAACTTGACAAAGTTGGTCCCTCTAATATTTTCCATCTATTTTCCGTTAAAGAAAAGACAAAATTGATTTTAACTCCTAAAAGTTCAAATTTTTTGCATCAAGGACCTTTTTCTCTATAATAGGACCAAAATGTAAGAAAAAAAAAACTTAGAGGCTTTAGTTTATTTCACACTGAAAAATAATCTCTCTCTCTCATCGAAACCCCAATACGAAAAACCAAAAAAAATGGAAACCCACTTCAATTTTGTTCACCCACTTCAGTAACAGTGGTGCTAGCTTTAATAACACACAGATAAACTCACTTCAATCGAAACCCACTTCAATTTTGTTCACCCACTTCAATAACAATGGTGCTAGCTTCAACAGTGGCGTCGGTTACCGAGCAGCAGGACGTCGGAGGAAGGCGACCCCGGAGAAGTAACGATCGGAAACAGCCTTCACGGCGGAATTGACAGAGGCAGCCGGAGAAACCGTTGTGTGTTGCAAATGTGAGGTTCGGAGGTGACGATTTCGGTCACTTCACTTTTGAGAGAGAGAGAGATTATTTTTTAGTGTGAAATAAACTAAAACCCCAAAGTTATTTCTTATGTTTTACATTTTTGTCCTATTATAGAGAAAAATGTCCTTGATGCAAAAAATTTAAACTTTTAGGAGTTAAAAATTAATTTTGTCTTTTTTTAACAGAAAAATGGATGGAAACTGTTAGAGGGACCAACTTTGCCAAGTTTTGCATAACTGGGGGACCAATATGGAACGAAAAATAACTGAGGGACCAATTTAGAACACTAGCATAACTGGGGGACCAAAATAGGACTTTGGCCATAAAAAAATTGTAACCTCTATATTTATTAAGGGTGTTTAACATAGTAGTTTCGATAAGCTTATTTCAATAATTGTGCGTTTTAATTAGAGACAAAATGGCAATAACGTATAGTAGTATAAACCGTTGCTACTTTTTTAAAAAGTACAAAATAAAATGAGAGATAAAATATTGCGCCTCTAATAAAAATATAAGTGTTTGGTGGTAGTAGTTGGACGAGTTTCCTTAAACTCGACATTATTGAGAGGATCCAATCGTTTCGTCCTTGAAACCCGAATATGATTAGTCTTCTTTTAAACTGTTATATTGATAGGCGGGGTAAACCCATAATTTCACCAAAAAAAAAAAGAAGAAAATTAGAAACGGAAACAATACGTCTCATGTTAGAGATGGAATTTCATCTCTGATTCTTGAGATGACAATATTAGAGACGAAAACCATTTTGTCTATAATTTCATCTTTGACACAGTTAGAGGTAGAATTTATAGGATTTAGAGAGAAAAAGGCAACAAAACAATGAATAATACAAAATATATGCTCTAATGTTTATTTTGGTCCATTATGTTTCAAAATATTTCATTTTGGTCCCAACTATTTAATATGGTTTGTTTCAAGTTCAAACGTGACGAGTTTTGAGCGTTGTATAGTTCTCGAAGAGTACTTTCTTTATCTAGTTGGGGCCGTCAGCAAACGATGTCAAATCTGTCCTAAAAGTAGACATCTCGTTTCATGGTCAAACAAGCAAAGTTGATCATATCTTTCTTGTTTCAAATTCGAATGCGACGAATTCAAAGCTATGAGTTCCTCTTAACAAGTGCTTTCAACTTGAAATGAGAGACGAGAGAAATATGACCAAATTCAATAGTTTGGGACCAAAATGAAACATTTTACCAATATTTAGGACCAATTTGAACATTTTGAAACATAATGGACCAAAATGAACATTAAGGCATACATTTAGGACCAAAATGACCCTTTGACCTAAATTATATTTTTAGAATTTTTTATTTTTAAGGACTATTTTGATGAAATGAATGTTGGGGCCGGTCCGGTCCGGTTTTGATAAGCTTGATTTTGGAAGAACGAGGAAGTAAGATGTATTGTAATACAATGAATGTTACACTCACTTATAAGAGTTTATACCGCTGTAATTCATGAATGAGCTTTTCTCTTTTGGATTATACAATGATGAATTTTTGGGGTAGTAGTGAAATGTGGAACAAGTGGGAGAATTTCAGTTTTTATTATTTAATTTTAATTGATGTCCTATTTGATGGTCCAATTTCATTTTCTCTTTCCTATATATAGAGCCCTTTAAAATTCATTAATCTACATTATGTGTATTCATTTATCCATTTGTAACTTGTGTCACCATTGATGAAGTGGTGCCCTCAAGGTTGCTATAAATATGAGTCCCTAGACATTGTTTCTCATCACCTAAAGTAAATACCATCACTTGATATGAGAAACTAAGGCTAGAAGTACTCACATTTTAGTTCTAGTGTTCATGAGATTTTTACTCTGAGGCAATGGCTGGAGGGATGTTCCGCTTTATCTTTTTGTTTTAGATGAACAAATGTATTTATCTATTAATTTTCTAACAGATGATGCTTGTGTACTTGTGGTATTGTAGTTTATAGCTATATATAGCTACTAGCAAATATATTAACCATGTGGCTAATTGAAAATCCCTTTATGAAGATACAACATTCTTCCATACATTAATTGTCCTTCCATTTTCATTTATAAAAAGGTTTCTAGAATCATTAATTAAATGAATATTGATAAATAAATTTATTTTGATTTAATAACTAAATTGGAGAGGTTGGACTTGTGGCTAAAGTTTTTTTTTGTTGGTAAACAAGAAAGAAAAGACAAAACAAAAAAATTATGTAAATTAATGAAGACAAATATGAGGAAGAGAAAGAGAAGGATGAAGATCGATGGTTACATTCTTGCAAGCTCAAGATGGAGGCTGACTGAGATAATGGGTTTGAAAAAGACCTTGTGTCAAATTTAGGATAAAAGAAATATATATTTAGTATAAATTTACCGACGAAAAAGTATTAAAATTGTGAGATCCGGAAGTTTTGGAATTTAGTTTTGGGTGCTTAGAAATAAAATATGTGATTTTTAAAATTTTAGATGGATTTTCAAACTAATTTTAGACCAGAATTAAGAATTTTTAGATTACAATTTTTAGAAATTAGTGAACCCAAAAATTTAGAATTTTAATTGTCATATTGGAAATCCCTATATTTTGTTTGGCTTGTGGTAAAAATTTAGGAGCAAACGGAGTTTAAAATTTTATTTGGGTTTTTATCTAACCCGACAAATGGCACTTTCAAGTAAAAACTGAAAATGCTAGAGGTAAAATTTTTAAAAACAAATTACATATTTGGAATCTACTCAACCCAACGAAACTAGCGATATAATTTTTGTCTCGAAATTCTATTTCTAAAATTTGAGTTGTTAGGTACTATTTTAAAAGAATTAAAATGATTTTGGGTATTTCTGTAAATTCGAGTTCTTGTAGCACTGAATATTAATAACAGTTCGCCCCCCTAACTTCTAGAAACTATAAAACAGCTCCACACTTCTATATCAGCCATTCGAACCCCACCCTTCATTTTGGTCCAAGCACACCCGATCTCACTCTTCTCCTTCTCCTTCTCCTTCTCCACCGGTGTCGGACATTTCCGCCGGCCAGGAGTTGCTGGTGACCACCGTCCGACCACCACAGTCGCGCCTCTCTTCCTCCTCTCCTAGGTGACGCCATTTTACTCATTTCTTCCCCTTTGCTTCTCCTTTTTGATTATTCGATTTTTGCTGCTTAATCTGTGATGTGCTGCTGTTCTTTGATGATTCTTGGTGTCTTAGTTACTCTGAATTGGTGGTTTGGCACTTGGTTTCCATATTCATGAATTTTTGGACACGATAGGGTTTTGGGTAATCTTGAAATTGGGGTTTTTGATGAAATCCTTTGGTTTTCATGAAATTGATGGTTCAAATAAGTTTGTTTGATGATAATACTGAATTCTATTTGATCAATTTGAATTTAGAGATTATATTTTGAAATTTGATGTTTTGGGGTAAAACCTTGAAGTTGCATTTTGGTCCCTATGAGTGATTTTGGTAGTTTTGGCAAACTAAATGGAATGTAGTGGAGTTATGGAGGGTTTTAAAATAACAATATTGAATATATTATGAAGAAATGAAAATTTCAATTTCTAACTTGAAGAATAAGAATGTCAAGTTTGTAAAATCTCCCAAGTTGGTTTTGAGATAGTCTAAATGAATTTCTTTACATGTGTCAAGGATGATTGCATTATAAATTTGGGATTTGATTTACGTATTGAAAGTAATTGGGAGTATGTAAGAAGTATCAAGTAATGAGTGAACCATGTTCTTATTTTGGAATTTTAAATGTTATTTAATTTTGAAGTAATGGATTTCAAAAGGGCACTAAGGCTCCCAAATTGATACCCAAGCCTCGTGTTGAACCCTTTGACTAAGATGCTAGGATTTTAGGTGGGTGTAGGAAAGGGTAGGATAAGTGCTTGGTTAGTGGGTCCATATGTGATTCGTTAGCTAATTTGCTAAAGGGTGAATTTGCGGTAGTTTAGAACCTTGGGTCATTGGAATTGTTTCTTGAATATGGTGTTGGTCATGTTATAAAGAGTATGTTAATGTTTTCAGATGTCTTGCGCCAATAGATGATAGGAACGAAAGAATATATGGAATCTACTTGATCGGCTAAGGTGAGTGGTTTTTTCCTCCTTGCCCCGGGTGAGGGCTTGATTGATGATAAGATTCGTTTATTTTGTGAACTAAATTCTTTCATTGACAGTTTGTCAAAAATTTGGGAACCTTGAGTACTTTCGGATATAAATCTTCGTATTTCAAATATTTCATTGATGATGGTGAGTGATTGACTTTGAATTAAATTACATTGATATAATTATTGCTTGTGGATGAGTGGTTATGTATGGTATATTATCTGACTGCGGGATGAGATGAGTATTTGTATTTCTCCCCAATGAAGGGTTGAGGTTGAGAAATGTTCAAATTGGTGGCAAATTCCCTTGTGGTGGAAATCTTGATTTTGCAATACTACTTGAGTTATTTATAACTGATGAAGGAGATGGTGTTCTTGGTTATTTGGATTTCTATAAGTTGGCCTTGACAAGTGTTGGATGAATTTATTGTTATCTTCATATTCTTGTATTTTGATTGATTTTCTTTACAAGGTGGTTAAGCTTCCCATAGACCTTGTGATATTCCTATATGTGTGCTTTCTTTTTTTTGTGAATTTTATTGATTTCTATAAGTGATGAGAAACATGAAATTCTAGTTGTATATTTTATTTGATCATGTAAAATGTAGATATAAGATGGTGACAGTGTTTAATTCCTCTTCGAATGTTGTGTGTCTTGGGTAGATTGACTGGATTGTGTTTTTGTCCGTGCTTGTACTTCCATTTGTGTTTGTGTTTGTATTCGTGTTTGCATTTGTAATTGTACTTGTGATTGTAATTGTATTTGTATTTTATATTTGTATTTGTATTTGTATTTGTATTTGTAGTTGCATTTGCATTGGTCTTTGTTCTTGTATTTATATTCGTATTTGTGTTTGTGATTGTGATTGGGTTTGCGTTTGTGTATGTGCTTGCTCTCCCATAGCTCTAGCTATGATATTGATTGAAAATCTTTACTTTGGTGTGTGTTTTACTGTTGATTGTTTGTGAAATGAATGAGATAATGTTGTATGCGGTCCCAATGGGTTTGAAAAGCAGTGTGCGGTCCCCACGGGTTGAGATAATGCTGTGTGCGCTCCCGATAGATTTGAAAAGCTGTGTGCGGTCCCCACGGGTTGAGATAATGCTATGTGCGGTCCCGATGGGTGAAAAGCTGTGTGCGGTCCCCACGGGTTGAGAACTTGAGGTGATGCTATGTGCGGTTCCCTCATGATCAGAGGCAAAATTGAAATATAATTGTGTGTGACCTGTGATTAGTGGTGAATTAATTGTTGAATCTTATTTTGCATTGAACCTTTACTTGGTTATAAACTAATGGTTGTCATAAATTGGTTGATGTGAGGCTTTATTTTCTAGTAAATTGATAGCCGTTATGAATTAGTTGTATTAGCTCTTCACTTGTTGATAAGTTGATGATTGTACGTTGTTGAATATTGATACTATCAATATTAAATGTTACATTATCCTTAATCGTTAGAATGGTACAAATTATATTGTTATGGTATTGCTGGACACCTTGTAGGCAGACGCTATTGATATAGTTGTTGTTTAGTTGTTTTTGGTTTATATGAACCTTTTTGTTTCGAACAAATTGCGATTTCACTTTCAATCAGTATTTTCAAGAAAGCATGTCTTGCTACGAGGTCATTTTCACGTAAAGCGATTTTCCAATACTATATTTTAATGTCTCAAAGAGTATGTTTGAAAAAGATTTATATTTCTATTGTCACGATGTTTTTGCCAATATTTTTGAATTTCTCATGAATCCTCTTTTCACCTAATGGTCTTGAAGAATTTATCTATAAAATTCTTATATATATCATGAGTGTTTGAATGACCTAAGTATCTTATTTTATCATGCTTTGGCCCTTGAAAAAAGTTTTAAAAGATGATTTTATAATTTGTTTTCTACTCCCAAACCTTATTAGTTTATAAAACATAAAACCTTTTTTTTTCTTCTTATTTTCTCTATTAAACCTTATTTTATTCTCAAATGAATTCTCCAAGTATGATTCCTTAACATTCCTTATTTCTATAATATTTTTCTTTATCAAATTCATGATGGTTCTTGTATTTTGGATTCTTTTCAAGTTTACTAATTTTCCATAGTTGAGATGTTTCTCGTCTTGTGATTATACATATTTTAATTGCTACAATAAATTGGATTATTTTAGTGGAATGAATGGAATTTTGAATTACTCAATGTTGTCGATTACTTATTTGGCTGGTGACCACTCTCCCTACGTGGTGGTGCCCTGCACCACAGTTGAGATGGTTTAGCCACTCACTGAGTTTTGACTCACCCCTCGTTTAAATTTTCTTTTTGTTAGATACAGGTCCAGATCAAGCTACTATTTCAGCTTTAGGAGGAAGTCAATCAAGAGTCCACACCATTTTTCTTGTGGGTATTTCATTCTTAATTAGAATTGTGTTAAGTTCTACACTGCTGGCTCCACTAGTACTTAGAGAGAGAATCTGGGGTTATGTAT
>QANZ01047418.1:30849-41604 GCA_003254925.1 Chamaecrista fasciculata
GCAACTAATACCTATTTTGTGGCAACAAATCTTGCTATCAATCTCTACTTGAGGCGACGAATATCGCTACCAATGCTTATTGGTGGCAGCGAGGATCGCTACCTTTAACAATTGGTTGCAATAATTGTCGCCACTAAAAATTTATTTTTTGTGGCAACTCATTTTATAATTTAAAAATTAATTAAAAATAAAAGTTTTTCGTAGCGAAATTGTTGCCACCTATTGTATCACTTTTAGTGGCAACTACATTTTAGTGGCAATAAGTCGCCATAAAAAACAATAGGTGGCTACTTTTTAAGTTTAGGTGGCGAAATTTGTCGCCACCTATGGGCATTTATTTGTAGTGTAGTTAGTTGAAGACATTTTTTAAATGACAGAAGATAATATTTATTTATATGTAAATTAAAATTTAGTCCTTGAGTTGACAATTTTGTTTCTAAAAGATTGAAATATACAGTTTAACTGTTGAAAAAAACAAAAGGTAAACTTTTTAGTCCCTACATGAATCAAACAATGCACTTTTTTAATTAATCTTTCAAGGACCGAATTGTTAACTTGGTAGTCTTTCGAGGACCAAATTGTTAATTTATTCTTTATTTATTTATTTTATAGTCAAATGATAATTATTTTTTGTTACATTGGAGGTCTGGTAATAATAAAGATAAACTTCTTGCAATAAAAATATTTTCAATAAAATTTGAACAAACTTTTGATATTTGCTTCCAGTTAAGTCTAAGTGATTTCTTCACAAATTAATGCACTGTGAGAGAAACTAATGTGAAACAACAAATTTTAGTGTCTCGGTAATTTGTTACAAAAATATTTTTGATAGTAATTTATGTTTGACAAATTTATGTTAAAAGTGATTAATTATGAGTTTTGAATTTATTAATAACATTAATTAGTTGTATAAACTATGAAGACAAGGTTAACTATATAATGACATAATATGCAACAAAACACGAGAGTTTGAAATTAGATCGGTGTATAAACTCAAAATTATTATATAAATAAATAATTTTAAGAAATAAAATAACATAAATTGATAAAAAATAAAAGGTGTGGCGGATATTGAATTTTTTTAATGTTTATTAAAAAAACAAATCCTGGGTGAAGCTTCTATATTAGTTATTGGCTGAAAAAAAATGTTAAGCATTGACACATGATTATTGTTTAAAGATCCAATATAATACGCAAATTGACCCTAAATATATTTTTTAAAGTTTATTTTGATCCTAAAAATTTCAAAATTTTAATATGGGTCCTAAATGTTTTGATTGAGTTTCATTTTGATCTCAAACCATTGAATGTAATCATATCTCTCGTGGTTCAAGTTTAAATGTGACAAGTCCAGAATTATATGTTACTTTTAGCGAATACATTCTCTATCCAATTGGAATATAACAAGATCAAATCGGGCTACTCATTTCACTGTCAAACACATAAAGTTGGTCAAGTCTGTCTTATTTCAAGTCTAAATGCGACGAGTTCGAAGGTAAACCGTAAACATTACTCTTAACGTTAGTTTTCTGTCCAGTTAGGACCACCAACAAATGAGATCAAATCAAATTCGAAAGTGAGTTTGAGACATAAGCTTCCTAATGTGACCAACCATCATTATTGTCTTCTAGATCCTCTTGGGCAAAGCCGCAGTAAGCAAGCATAAGCTTGTTCTTCAGTGTTTTTCCTTGGGGCTTTGAATGAAATATTAAAGCCACAAAAATATATTCATTGAATCAATATCAATTACCATTACTAATTTGGATTATTTTGTTAATAATACAAGAAAAGCAGTGAAGAATTTTTTATAAAGTATAGAAAGGAAACTTGTTTGATAACCAAAGTAATAGAGAATATTTTCATAATTGTAATCCAATTATTATTAGAAAGATAATTTAGGAAAATAAAATATATATTAATATTAAAATAATTCCTTTTTGGGAAAATATCTAGGATAATTATGGATATTGTTTATGATGCAAAAGAAAATTATGAAACTTTTCCATGGGCATCTCAACACGATATTCAGACTTTAGACTTAGTAATAAGGCCAAAGTCCTAATTTGGTCCATCAAATTTGTTCAAAATTTTGTTTTAGTCCTTCAAATTTTTTTCGTTCCGTTTTAGTTTTGTAAGTTCCAGGCTCTTTTCCTTTCACCTTTCTTTCTTCTTCTTCTTACCCTCTTGCTTTTGAGTATAACTCCATCTTCAACTTCACCATAGAGTGTGGCGTCGGCAATAGTAGCGAATAGCGATGAGAGCGACGGCTAGAATGACCACAAGAAGAAGAGGAAGAAAACAAACTGGACCCTTAGTTTATTTTTTTTTTTGGCGAAATCCATTAAAACCCCATTTTGTTTATTTATTCTTATTTTTTGATCCTATTATAAATGGATAAAGGTCTTAACGCAGAAGAATAAAGCTTTCGGGAGATTAAAGTTAAATTTTCCCTTTTTAATGAATAAAGTGGACAGAAAAGTGCAAAGGACCGACGATGAAACTTATTGGAAACCTGAGGGACCAAAACGGAACGAAAAGAATTGAGAGCACAAAACACAAATTAGAGCAAACTTGAGGGATCAAAATAGGACTTCGGCCTAATAATAATTAACCAGCCCATAGGTTTTCAAAAACTTGAAACCTGAACCTAGAAACAACTACAACTATGAAACCAAAAACCATTACCTAGCAACCAAAAACCATGGGCACCATAGAGAAAACAATGTGCTGAAATTGGCTATAAATAGAGAAGTTGCAGCAATCTGTTAGTCATAAAATAGTTTTACATACTTTCTGAAGTGCGATATGACAAGCTTTCATAGCTCGGTGTGCGAAGAGGATGAAGATGGCGGAGAAGATGCTATTGATAGAGAAAGCTTGAAACTAGTCTTCTCAAATCGACTCACTGATTTACCAAAAGTTAGAACAACTCCTGAAGCAGCGTCCGGACACTCGGGGGAAATTAGTATTAATCCAGATCGTGAATCCCCCAAGGTGTATAGGTAGAGATGTTGAGGAAGCAAAGGAGGAGATGTTGCGAGCAGAATAAATCAAAGGTTTGGTTCCCAAGATTATGAACCTGTGGTAATCATTGACCATCCTATTACCTTTAATTTTATAAATGATCAAATCAATTATTTGATCCTTAGAGTTGTAATCAACATATGTAGATCATATATGTAATGTTGGAAACAAAGGAAATTGGGTTCGGATTCCACCAATTCCAGGAGCTTTAATTATTAATATTGCTGATATCTTAGATGTATGGTATATATGTTTGTGAAACCTACAAAACTGAAAAAGAGATAATTGGTTTGGAAAAGAGAGGAGCCTTAGCAACAAATTTGTGTTTGGAAGCCATGGCTAGCCCTTTCAACTTCAGCAGTAATATGAACACATTTTTACGTTTCAACTTCTAGAGTAATTGTGGTGTAAATAATTGAAGATTCAATTGCCTTAGTGATGTTAATACTTAATGTTATAAATTTTATTTTAGTCATTTAACCAATCCAATTAATTTCTTTATAAGTACTCAATTAATGAATCAATAACTCAACCAGCAGAATCATTAATAGCTCAGTTGATCCTATCAAATTAATTTAAAAATCTGGTTGAATGCTCATATTGGTCCTAAATACATATTCTTAAATTTATTTTGATCCTAAAGATGATTAAGAATTTTTATTCTATGTTGGTTTTGAATGTTCCCATATTTTTTAATTTTGGTTATAAACTATTGAATATGATTAGATTTCTCTCATTTCAACTTCTAACATGACGAGTCCAGAGCTATGTTGCTTTTGACAAGTACTTTCATTATCGAATTTAAGTTTTCTACAAACAAGGTCAGATCGGATCCCGAAAGTAGGCCACTCGTTTCACGATTAAACAAACGAAAATGGTCATATATATCTTGTTGGAAGTCTAAATACGAGTTCAGAATTATGTATTATTCTTAACGAGTCATTTTTTTTACTTAAATAGAATCGTCAACAAACGAGGTTAAATCAATCTCGAAATTGAATTTCAGACCAATTTTTCATAGTTTTTTACCTTTTGTTCTCAAACCTACTTTTAGGCCCGATTTAACCTTATTTGGTCTCAACCAAACAAAAAAAACTCCTTAAGAGTAGCTTGTACTTCAGACTCGTTGTATTTGGATTTGAAATGAAAGAGATATGATCAAATTCACTTGTTAGACCGTAAATGAGCGGCTCATTTTTGTGACCTTATTTGAATTCGTTTACTGATGGCCCCAACTGAATTAAAAAAGTACTCATCAAAAGCAACTTGTAGCTTTGAATTTGTCACATGTGAACATGAAGATATGGCTACATTGTAAAATCCTTAATTTATAAAAGATAATTCTTATATTTCAACATAGAACTCCAAGTTACATGGCCCTGGACAGAATGAACAGACAAAAGACCATTCTATAACACAACATAGACGGGATAAAGTGGCTAAGCATATATTACAACTTACAAGAGGCTCCGCCTCCAAAATAGCCACGCAGGGCCCGATACAACGTGCACCTGTACAATTTATACAATATATTACAGAAACTAGGTAGTCAGACTTCTACCTCAAGTAGTCCTGGAAGGACCCTCAAGGGTTGGAGCGTTCCTGCCTCCTCGATGCCCACTAACCTTATCCTGCACAGCAGAAATTGAATTGTTTGTAGAGTGAGAATACTATTCTCAGTAAGGTTAAGACCTCTCTACTTTAACCACGACCCTCAACAAAACAATATCTCAAACATTGTTTACTCTAGGTAACTCAAACTATGAGAAACAACTTATAAAAAAAACGGGTTTAACAAAATAGTGGAAAACATACATAATCAAACCATGATCATACTTTGAACATCATAATGTTTAATTAAATCTCATACGGATCTAGGAAGTAGTCACTTCCAAACAATCAGAGATGAATTCATTAATAATCACCAACTAAAATCTTTACCACATAAGCTAGAAGATTAATTCAATACATAAGTCATGCCCATAAATCATTGGTTACCACAACCTAGGCTTTCCAGAGCAACCTCTGGTGTGCGCACAATCCAATCAGTCTGTCACTTAAGGAATCCACCTTAGGCCATCCACGGAATCCACTATGGACATTACCCAAATATTCATCGCGAATAATGGGGAGGGCCTCCACCCTCAATGAGTCATGACAAAACACATAATCATAACATTTTACAATACATGTTGTTTGTCACATCATTTCTCAGTAAATCAAATTCTCCATTTCCAACATTTCTTAAAAATCAATTTCATATCACATAAAAGAATTCAGTCCACAATTACTTGCACATAATAAAAATCCATCCTTTAAGGACATTCAATTCCAAAAGGACCATTATGTAGTTTACTATAAACCATAAGGGACCAATTCGTAATTTTCCAAAACTTTAGAGAAACCATTTTGCAAATTTCCCAAACACACATTCAAATGAAAGTCCTCAATTCCTTCTCATTCAAAAGCAACGAAGTCTACTAGCTAACACACTAACAACAAGCCTCACTTGCTCTTAATTCAACACTTCTCAATTAAAATCAATATAAACTTCAATTCTTGAAACTATAATACCTCATGATTCTCACTCATGGTTATTAAAATCTGTTTTCTCTTCACAAACTCACCAAATATATACATCAAAACTAAACACACAACAAGTAATAACATCATTCAACTTTCATTTCCTATTGGCTCAACAAATTTCCAAAAATAGACCCACGAACTACAACTTTGAAACTAGAGCTTTAAATGCAATTTCTTGAGTCTCATAACCATCATGAACCCACAACCAACTAAACTTTACATAAACATCAAAATAATCCCAGTAATCTTCATATTTTCAGAAACCCTAAGCATCCAAGGAGAGAGAAACAGAGTTTTGAGTGAGGAGAGAGAGACAAACTCTACCTTAGAAGCAAATCGGTCCTCCAAACTTGAAGATCCTCACCTTGAATTTGCTCTAGACCAAGCTCCTCCTCAAGTTTCCTCTTCTTCTCTCTCTTCACTTCCTCCTCTGGTTTTCTGTTCTGTCCACGAAATCTGTCCTCTTCCTACTAAAAATAGTTGAGTTTTAATCAACTTTTGGGGAAAACTATACTTCCTCCCCCTAAACTTTATAATTCCTTTCAAAACTCTCCTTTCTTACACTTTAATTCACAATTTAGTCTCTTTATACCTCCTAATTGCCTGTAAGCCTCTCCCAAACATGAACTCAAATTTTCTCTATAACTATAATATTTTCAGAATTTGCAGTTCAGTCCTTCGCTCTTCTAGAAATTCCAATTCTTCACATATTTACAAAGTAATTTCCTCCACTTCCATATATTGAGCTTCAATACTCCAAATCATTCTTCAAATTAAAATTTTCACTGATTAATAATTTTAGAAAAATTATCTCAGGTATTACATACATTCAGTAGTTTGTGAAAAAAATATTAACAATAGAAATATTTTGGACTTGTGAGAGACAGAGGTGTAGGATTATGGTGATGAACCAGTGTGGCTAATTGAAAATCATTTTATGAAGATACATTCTTCCATACAATTAATTGTCCTTCCATTTTCATTTATAAAAAATTTCTAGAATAATTAATTAAATGAAAATTAATAAATATAATTTATTTTGATTTAATAACTAAATTGGGGATCTTGGACTTGTGGCTAAAGTTTTTTTTGTTGGTAAACAAGAAAGAAAAGACAAAACAGAAAACTCATGTAAATTAATGAAGACAGATATGAGGAAGAGAAAGAGAAGGATGAAGATCGATGGTTACGTTCTTGCAAGCTCATGATGGAGGCTGACAGAGATAATGGGTTTGAAAAAGACCCTATGTTATTTTCAGGGTAAAAGAAATATAAATTTAGTATAAATTCAATGACAAAATATATTAAATTAGTACAAATTTATGGATCAAAAAGTGCAAAATTAAATCGTCACTAAGGATCAAATTATTGACAATTGAAAGACTATTGGGACCAAATACTGTATTTCAATTATTCAGGAATTGATTCGTTGACTCTGTAAATTCAAGAAAAAAGTTCTAAATTAGTACAAATTTAAAGACCAAAAGAAAATATAAAAGCAGTTCAAATTTAAGGGCAAATCATCAATAAGGATCAAATCACTGAGAGTTGAAATGTTTTAGGGACCAATTTATGTATTTTAATTATNAAAAATTGGATGTGGGTCCTCTATGCATTACAAATTAGAAAGAGATGTGTGTGGGAGTTACAACTTCTCTCTAAATTGAAATGAATTTATATCATATTGGATCCACTTAAAAATTTGAGAAATGGACAACTGAACAAGTACTTAAAAAAATATTAAATTGAATTTGAGGGGTTAAAGCTTTTATTAGAAAGATGATTTTAAGATAATTCTTTTTATGAAAAAATATATTAATAATAAAATAATCCCTTTATGAGAAAATGTTAAGGATAATTATGAAAAAATTGTATGATGCAAAAAAGAAATTGTAAAGCTTTTATGTCGGTATCGCAACACGTGATTCAGATTTTAGACTTAATAATTATTGATAGCACACAGTTTTCCTAAAACTAGAAAACTAATACTAGAAAAAGCCAGGAAATTTGAAACCATTTCCTAAAGATAAAATACTGTGGGCACAACGGGCATAAAACTATGTGTTGAACTTCCCTATAAATAGAGAAAGTTGCTACCATCTTTTGTTCATAAAATACTTTCAAACACTATCCCAAGGGCGATATGATTAGCTTCCATAGTTTGGTGAGAAAAGACGATGAAAATGACAATGGAGATGATATTCATAAAGAAAGCTTGAAGCTAGTATTCTCGAATCGACTCACTGATTTACCAAAGGTAAAAAAAAACTAGTACTCTATGTTGAGCATATTTTTCTCAATTGACTTTTCTTATATGTATCTCTTTTGAAATCCAATTTATTGCCACTTGAGGCATGATGCTAACTAAAAGCACCATACAATCAACCCATTTCTTTTGCATATGATTATTGACCGTCTTGAGTTTTTTTTTTTCGAAAGGACGGTGTGAAGTTGAGACATCGACGGTGCGAAGTTGATGAGGAAGAGCTCGCTACCATCCACTCTGGTATCGCAACGTGTCATACGGAGAGAGGACCCTACGACCCTCTTTTCTTCAATCGCCAACTATTTTTTTCGAAGGGATAAGGATAAGGATAACTATGTCATAAAAAACGACAACTCTCGCGAGTCGTTTGTGCCATTTTATTGGATGTATAGGAGGCCGTACGACGAGATGGTTTATATGTCAATGATGAGGCCTCCACTTGGTGGCCTCGCCTCTATTACCCCTTCTCATATGAAACGACAACATGTTTCGATGTCACAACGTTTCTAACATATTGTGAGAAAAGTGTGAAATCGACGAGAAGGTTTATAATCTTTTGTTTCACATTATATTTAGTTCCTTTTAATTTGGTGACCATATTAGATTCAATTGTCTTTTAATCTTGGTTTAATTAATACTTTAATTTCTATAGTTTATATCTATTTTCAATTAAGTTTCTACAATATCAATTTTGTTGCTGGTTATGCTCTTATTTTAAGTTTAATTGATATGCTTATCTTTATAATTTACCTCAATTTTCCATTAAGTGTATGTAGTTTCAATTTTTATAATTGAGTCTTTATACTTTTATTTCATTTGTTATCAAAATTTATTGTTAAATAACAATAAAATTTTGTCACGTAAAAATTATTGTGGGAAACAAAAATGATGATTAACCTTGTTTTGATTATAACTAAAATGAAAGATGGGGACTCTATCACAAAAATTAAAACTATGTAGACTTAGTTAAAAGTTAATGGTAACTATAAGGATTAATAAATTAATTAAAAATTGGTCAAACTACAAAATTTGGTCCCATATCTTTTGTTGAGTTCCCAATTTGGTCTTGTATCTTTTTTGTTGCACTTTTGGTCCCATAGCCAAAATGTCCCAATTTCGTCCCATATCTTTTGATCAAGTTACAGAATTGGTCTTGTATCTTGTAAAAGGATCAACCTTAGTTGATTCTTTTGTAAAGATATATGACCACTTCTGCACCTGACCCAAAGATATAGGACCAATTCTGCAATTGACCCAAATATATGGGACCAAACCTGCAAAAAAAAAAAGATATGGGACTAAATTGAGAACTGACCAAAAGATATGGGACCAAAAGTGCAAAAAAAAAAGATATAGAATCAAATTGGGAACTCGACAAAAGATATGAGACTAAATTTGCACTTTGACCTTAAAATTTTATTATTATGTTATAACTCCAATATCTATCTACTGCAATTTGGAGACTGTGGAATCACCTTTTGATCCCTTCTTAGAGTTCTACTTGGAGACGACCTTCGTGTATTGGGAGTGTCTTAATGATGGTTAATTGGCACAAACTCAATACGGATGGAGCTTTCAAGTAGGATCTCAAAGTCACTAGTTGCGGTGAGCTTGTTCGCGATGTTCGGTCCTTAAGGCTGAAGCTTGGGGGCTCTCCAATGGAATTCATGCTGCTTAGGACCTAGGCATTGAGGCGCTAATTATTGAAACCATGTCCTGACTATAAAAACTATGGGCACAACTGTTTCAGACTCTGGATTTAATTATCGTTGACCGACTCAAAGTTTTCAAAAAAGTGGAAACCAAAATATACCATGTCTTGACTATAAAAACTATGGGCGCAACTGATTCAGACTCTGTACTTAATTATCATTGAGCGGCTTGCAGTTTTCAAAAAAGTGGAAACCTAAATCTAGAAACAACCAAAAAACATAAAACCATGTCCTGACTATAAAAACTAAGGGTGCAATAGGAAAAACAGTGTGTCGAATTATGCTATAAATAAAGTGAAGTTTCTGCCAACTTTTACTCATAAAATAGATTTAGGCATTTTCCAAGTACAATATGATTTACTTCCATAGCTTGGTCTGTTAGGAGGATGACGATGACAATGAAGATGCAATTCCTCGAGAGGGTTTAAAGTCTGTGTTCTCAAATCGATTTATTGATTTACCAAAGGTATGAAAACTAGTACTCTATAATGAGCTTATTTTCCTCTTTATTAGTTTCTTAAAAAATTGTTGCACAGATTCATACAAAAACCTTAATATCTATATTGTTGTTACCCTGCTACTATTACATGTTTTCCTCTTTATGTGATATTGCCATCTTAAACTTCTGATTGGAAAAATTTAATTTAGTTTGGTATTTCCATATCATTTCTAGCCTTTGGAAATGGGAAAATAGGAAAAAAAAAAAAAGTTGTTTTCGAGCATGAAAACTGTCCACTTTTACAGAGAAATTTTAATTTTTGTTCCTTGAGCTTTTATTGGTGAAAGCTTTGCAATCTATGTACATATATCTATGTACACATAATTTTATTTAAGGATACTAGATTTTAATTAGTAGCTATCCCTTGTTACCATGATATTAGAATGTTTGGGAAGGATCTTAGAATATTTTATGTTTATTATTAACTGGTTGGATAAATGGAAGGTATGTGAACCTTTGATTCTGTTCAGTAAATGATAATGTTTTTCGGGATTAATTTCAATTTGGTTATAATGTTTCTTGTCTTAGTGTTTATGGAGTGGCTTGTTAAACTTCGAGAATTTGTACTTGTAAACCTTGTTAAAATTCGGCTCGGGCCGACCCGGTTGGAAAAATTCAGCTCGGGCCGCCCGGTTGAAAAAATTTGTCTTGGGCCAGCCCGGCCGGAA
>QANZ01047447.1:0-14746 GCA_003254925.1 Chamaecrista fasciculata
GTTATTTATGTTAGAATCTGAAAGGTTGCATCTGTTCAGATTTTTTCTATAAATAACACTTCTTCTCAAAAAACAGAGCATCTCATTATTCAACTTATCTTTCTCTGTTTTGTGTTCAGAAGGTGTTATAGTATTGCTGGCTATAACACCAGGCTTTGTAAATCCTGGAGGAAATCTGCCATAAACACCCAGCAGCATACAAATAGTGGGGGCTTAATTTCCTTAAGGACAGTGACCACACTATCAAAGCCTACTCTATTTTCGTGTTCTATCAAAAGCCTACTATATTTTTCTAACAGAATGATGATCCATAAGCCCAATTGAAACAATCCTCTGTCTCGACTCCTACCAATCCATGTATTCCCAATTACTCTGCGGCCTCTGCCAAAACGATGTCGTATCATGCGTTGGCGCCATCTTTGCTTCCGCTTTCATTCGCGCCATTCGCTTCCTTGAGGAACACTGGGCTCTCCTCTGTAATGACATCCGAACTGGGACTCTCAACTCGCAAATCACTGACTCCTCTGTGCGCGAATCTGTCATGAAGAATACGAACTCGTCCTCACAACTTACGCTGGTAATTATTAATAACAACATCATATAAAATTAAGAGTAAACTAATAATTTGGTCTCTGAAAGATTATGAGCTGAAAACTCAGTCTTTGAAAGATTTAAATGCATATTTAGTCTCTCAAAGATGAAAATGATATATATTTTTGTCCCTAAAAGATAAAAATGATATACTAATTAGTATCCTTTTCAGGATTTAACTATACATTTCAATCTTTTAGGGACTGAGTTGTTAGTTTGAAGATGTTTTAGGGACCAAATTATTAGTTTACTCTAAAAGTATAACACTCAGTTTTCAAACTTTGGTGGTATATACTTTTAGGGACCAAATTATTAGTTTACTCTATACCTGCCAAAACTATACATTTTTTTATTTATTTAATATATAATTTAACTTGTATATATTGATAAAACAATTAATTTTGGATCAATTTAATGATNCGGGCCGGGCCAGAGTTGTACACCCCTACCTAGGGCACTATGTGGTGTACTGGGAGCTGAGCTTGAAGAAAGAGTTGACTCTAATTCCTCCGTGTGTGTATGAGGATTGTTGCTTGACCATTGAAGAGTCGCTAAACAGCGTGTACTGTCAGGGACGCGTGTCGGACAATTCGATTGGGCCGTTGGAGATCAAGATAGTGGAACAGGGGACATTTGATAAGCTCATGGACTATGCGATTAGCCTAGGTGCATCGATGAACCAATATAAGACACCTAGGTGCATCAAGTTCGCACCCATGGTCGAACTCTTGAACTCTAGGGTGGTTGGGTGCTATTTCAGTCCCAAATGTCCCGAGTGGGTTTCTGGACACAAGCAATGGATTAAGAACGACATGAGATTGAATTATATAATATAGTCTTTTAAAGATTAAAATATATATAATTTAGTCCTTAAGAGATTAAAAGAGTATACTAATACCATTTTAATCTTTCAAGGATTAAAAAGTATATTATTTTAATCTTTTAAGGATTAAATATATATTTTATTTTTTCAACGATCAAGTTATTAGTTCGGTGATCTTTTAGGGACATTAATTTATTCTAAAATAAAATAATTATAAAATGGTTCATGAATGAGAGAGAGTGTGTGGAATTAATGTTATTTACTAACCTCCATGATAATTGGCATGGTCGTATGGATTTGGTTTGAGTTTTGGGAAAGTGATATACTAAAATTTGGCAAAAGTATTCATTTCATCCTTAAACTTTATACCTGTTGTCAATTTCGTCCCCAATCTTTCTTTGTTGTCAATTTCGTCCCCAATATTTTTATGCTGTCAATTTCGTCCCTAATTTTTCACATTTTGGTCAATTTTATCCTTTTCTCTTACTTTAGCCAAATATTGACGACAAAATCTATGTGGCTAATGATATATAATGTAAAATTGATAGTAAAAGAAACTCAAATCCTAACTTAGATTCAAAAACATGATGCAGTTTGTCATTAATTTATTAAAAGAAGTTAGTCAAATGATAAAATTGACGAAAATGTGAAAGATCGGGGACGAAATTGACAACAAAGAAAGATTGGGGATGAAATTGACAGTTTGTGTAAAGTTTGGGGACGAAGTTGACAGCAAAAAAAGTTTGGGGACGAAATTGACAGTTAGTGTAAAGTTTGGGGAAGAAATTAGTACTTTTGCCCTAAAATTTTCATGGATGTGATATTGGGAACCAATAATGTGACCATCGATCTTAGGTGGGAGAACAAACTGAATACTTTTGTTAAGGGGTTTTTGTAATTAGTGTGCGCTGATTAAGGAGCATTTTACAAAATATAAAAGTATAAAAGTAAAATTATTAGTATTAAATGTTTGGTTAAAGAGCACTTTTGGTCTCATAACTTTGGCAAAGGTTTTAATTTGGTCTCATAACCTTTTTGTTGCAATTTTGGTCCCATAACTTTGGCAAAGGTCTCAATTTGGTCCCATAACCTTTTTTGTTGCAATTTTGGTCTCATAACTTTGGAAAATGTCCCACCGTTGGTCCCAAGATGATTTCCATTCATCCCATAACTTCACCTATATTTGCCACGTCATCATCCAACTTAGTATGTCAGATCATTTTTAATGGCATATAATGAATGGAAATCAGCTTGGGACTAACGGTGAGACGTTTCCAAAAGTTAGGAAACCAAAATTGCAACAAAAAAAAGTTATGGGACCGAATTGAGACCTTAGCCAAAGTTATGGGACTAAAATTGCAATAAAAAAAGTTATGAGACCAAATTGAAACCTTTGACAAAATTATGGGAAAAAAGTACACTTTAGCCTAAATGTTTTGTTTATTTAATTTTAATAATTAAAATAGTCCCATCTTTTTTTTTTGAACAACAAAACCGTCCCATCTAATTTAGATTGAATTTTCAAATTATAATTTTTAATGAAAGATAATTAATATAATAAAAAACGAATGTTAATTTTAAAACCTAAATTGATAAAAGAAAATATAAAAAATGTAGGCCCAGCCGTTTTTATCAAAATTTTTATTATCCTTTAAAGTCCAGCCCGTTTATTCGGGCTCATTTTTTTTGAAATTATGTAATCAATTAATTAAGGGCCTGATTGGTTTAAGAAAATGTTTCCAGTTTTCATTTTCTGTTTCCATTTCTGGAATCCCATTTTCATTTCAAAATTTTCAATATTGAAGAAATATGTTTGTTTTATAAAGTTAAAAAATCGTTTTCATTCATATTTAAATTATGTTAACTTGAATAACACTAATTTTTATATGTTTTTAAGTTTGATTATAGCTAAATGATGATATTAACATGATTAAATAGTTTACTTTTGTGTAATGTTGCAAAATATCATAAGTTTGTTTTTGGAAATACTGGAAACGTCTTTTTGACGTTTCCTGTTTTCAGCCTGTTTCAGAAAATGTTTCCAGAAAACATTTCCAAAAAAACTGTACAAAACACGTTTTCAGTCATATTTCCTGTTTTCAGTGAAAATGGAAACAGGAAACAGGGCAACCAATCAGACCCTAAATATTTCATCACATATATATTTTTTTTGGTAGTAAGGTGGTAGTAAGGGAAAGCACTCCCAGAACTACCGGGCAGGGCGCCAGAGGCATGTCAGAGAGGCCGACAGAGGCCCAACCCAAAAGATTACTGCACAGGCCTAAATCGCAAGCAGTTTTACCCAGAACAGCAACTCAACTAGCCCTTGGGTGCCAGGGGATCTCTTTGGAGAGGGATGCCCACACCCAGGGGATCTCTTTGGAGAGGGATGCCCACCAAGTGGAATTAAGTGACTTCAGGGGGATTCGAACCCTTGCCCATGATGAGGCAAAGACTTTTCATCCAGATCCTTAACCACTTGTGCCAACCCACATTGGCTTCATCACATATTTTATATTCTACAATTTATGCATAAAGGAATCATACAATAAAATTTAAGTTACAATTCAAACAATTTAAATTTTATAATTTATAAAGTTATTAAGTTTACACAACAAACATCATTTTATATGAAGTGTTTTTAGTTACTTTCCACTCATATTCAATTTTAATTTTTTTTACTCTCATATATAGTTTAATTAATAATTATATTATATATAATAGATAATAGATATTGTATTTTATGAAATATAAAATATTTTAATATATAAAAAATATAATTATATACAACTATCCTATTTTTTTCTTTAAACTCATATTATTGTCCTATAAATTTTATATATTATATAATATATATTATTAACAATTTTACTTTACAATATAATAATATAGATATACATACTATAATATATTATACTTAAAATTATAAAATATATACATATTATTCGGGCTCGGACTTGAAAAGAAATCCGAGTCTGAACTGGATAATATTCGGGCTTTTTAAACTCGGGCCATTTTTTGTTCGGGTTTTTATTTTTGGGCTCATATTGCATTTTTGTCGGGTCGGGCGGGCTTTGAGGCCCATGATCAGGTCTACTATTGAATATGGTATTAAAATGTTAGTCAAAGTGTAAATTTGGTCCCATATCTTTTGCTAAGTTCCCAATTTGTTCCTATATCTTTTTTTGTTGCAGTTTTGGTCTCATATCTTTACAAAAGGTCCCATATCTTTTGGTCAGGTTGCAGAACTGGTCTTATATCTTTACAAAAGGATTAATTGTTAATTGATCCTTTTACAAAGATGTGAGACCACTTTTTATCTGATACAAAGATATAGGACCGATTCTGCAATAGACACAAAGATATGAGACCAAATCTTCAAAAAAAAAAAGATATGGGACTAAATTGGGACCTAACCTAAAGATATGAGACAAAAAAGTGTAACAAAAAAAGATATAGGAACAAATTGTGAACTCAGTAAAAGATATGGGACCAAATTTTCACTTTGGCCTACAATATTTTTTAGGCCAAAGTCCTATTTTGGTCCCCTAGTTATGCTCAATATTCTAAATTGGTCCCTCAGTTATTTTTCGTTCCATATTGGTCCTTCAGTTATGCTTAGTGTTCTAAATTGATGGACCAATTTAGAAAAATTTGGTTCTATTATAGAGAGAAAGGTCCTTAATGCACAAAAATCAAACTTTTAGGAGTTAAAAATCAATTTTATCTTTTTTTTTTAAACGGAAAAATGGATGGAAAACGTTTGAGGGACCAACCGTGTCAAATTTTGGGAAACTGAGGGACTAATATGGAACGAAAAATAACTAAGGGACTAATATGGAACGAAAAATAACTGAGGGACCAATTTGGAACACTAAGCGTAATTGAAGGACCAATATGGAACAAAAAATAACTGAGGGACCAATTTGGAACATTGAGCATAACTGGGGGACCAAAATGGGACTTTGGCCTATTTTTTAACAAGTATTAATTATGTTTATCTTAAAATATAGGGTACAAATTAGGTACCTGTAGTTAGGCCGAATCGCACATCACTGTCATGTGGTTTGAAAAATTTCACTTTAGGTATCTGAGATATGCGCCGTTTAGCAATTAGGAACCTGTGTTTTTGTTCCGTTAATTGTAAGGGAAAATGCTGACGTGACGCAATCTTAACCATCGATTTTCAATGTATTTTACCTGTCGATTTCTATTGCATCTTAACCGTTGGTTTTTCTTGCATCTTAGTTGTTGGTTTCCACTCCAAGGTTAAAATCTCATTTTTGGTTCTCAAACTATGGGGTAATTTTCATTTTGGTCAGAAAAGCTATTTTTTGTTTCATTTTTGTCCTCAAACTTTCCCATTTTTTCCGTTTTGATCTCCAAAATATGATTTTATCGAAATTTTCACCGTTATCCTTAGTCATAAATTAGAGACAAGAATCAACCACAAATTTATCTTCAATTTGGAGCTAAACATGAAAATTTTCCTTCCTCTCTTTGTCAACTCACTTACTATTACGTATTTGAGTAGGGGTGAACAAAAACATAAAAAATACATAAAATAAATAAATGGGTTAAATAAAAAAAATATGATTTTTTTTTTTTTGTTTAAAAATAAAGTAGCCCAGTTTGGCTTGGTCGGACCCGATGGCCCGGACCGACCCAGCCCGTAATCACTCCTATATTTGAGAGAGAAATGATTCATCCTAATTATTTAGGTTAGAAATAACGGCGTAAACCATATGAAATAACATTTTTGCAACAAAAAATGGAATAAATATGAAAGTTTGAGGACAAAATGAAATAAAAAATAGTTTTAGGACCACAATGAAACTTATCCCATAGTTCTTGGACCAAAATTTGATTTTTCACTGAGTCAAGTGAGCGCCACGTCAGCATTTTCCGTTAAAATTAACGGAACAAAACTATAAGTATCCTAATTGCTAAACGCGCATACCTCAAGTACCCAAAGTGAGATTTTTTAAATCAGACGACAGTGTTGTGAGATTCGGCGTAACTACACGTACCTAATTTATAATTTATCCTAAAATATAATTGTAAGTCTAAATTAAATCAGATTAAGGTATTTTTGTCTTCAATTTAAAATAAATAAAATATTTAATACTAATACTTTTATTTTTATATTTTTGGTAAAATGTAAATTTGGTTCCATATCTTTTGTTGAGTTTCCAATTTGATCCTATATCTTTTTTTGTTGCGCTTTTGGTCCCATATCTTTTCAAAAGGTCTCAATTTGGTTCCATATCATTTTTGATCCCATATCTTTTGGTTAAATTGTAGAATTAGTTTCATATCTTTGCAAAAGGATTAACTAATGATTGATTATTTTACAAAGATATGAGATCACTTCTGCACTTGACCTAAAAATATATAATCAATTCTGTAATTGACTCAAATATGAGACTAAATCTGCAACAGATAAAGATATTGACCAAATTGGAAATTAACCCAAAGATATGGGACCAAATGTGCAACAAAAAAAGATATAGGACCAAATTGCAAACTAAACAAAAGATGTGGGATCAAATTTGCACTATGACTATATTTTTTTATATTTTCAAAACTTATTTAATGCTTTTAAACATATAAAAAAAAAGAAAATACTCTTTAGGTCAAAATATCATATTGGTTCTCAAATTGTGAGACAAATTTCATCTTGGTCCTAACACTATTATCTTTTGTCCTTAAACTTTCATATTTGCTTCGTTTTGGTTCCCAAAATGGGATTTTGTCTTGTTTATACAGCTCAATGACCGCGCAAATAAGAATGGAAAGATGTTAGAGATCAATTTTTCAAAAATAAATTACATATTTGAAAACTACTATTCAAAATGAAACCAAAGATATAAGTTTTATAAAAAAAATTTATTTAAAAAAATTTCTCTTTTTTGGACCTTTTTGAAAATGATTTAAAGGATTTCTATCATTTTCATAATTTCTCATTCTATTTAAATAGCAAATGTACTGTCCCAGCTTTCTAAAATTCGAAAATGGCCCCACCCACATAAAACCCCAAACATGACCTCGCTCTCCTTCATTCCTCTCCTCTCACTCCAACCGGCGGCCACCCACCACAGCCACTGGTCCAGAACGTCGCGCCGCCACTTCCGCCACCTCACCTCGCCGGTGATGACAGCAGAAACCCCACCGTCAGCCACCACTTCCCCTTCCTCCCAGTGTGCGTTTTTTTTCTTCCTTTTCCTTCATATTAGTGCGATTTTTTTAAGTGTTGTTTTGCTTTTGAAATTTCCTACTACAAATCACAAATGTTGGTTCACTTTAACGTCCTAACACGTTGGTTTGGTGATTGACCTCAACTTCATGGTTTTAGGGACCCGATAGGTTTATTGCAAAACTTTAATTGAGGTTTTTGACAAATTTATTGAGTTTTCTCGAAATTATTGGTTTGGATGAGCTTATTGGAGGATAAAAATGAGTTCTAATGCATTGATGTGAATTTTGAAAGTGTATTTTGAAACTTGGTGTTCATGCTCAAATCTTTAAATTTGCATTTTGGTCCGTGTGTGTGATTTGGATAATTTTGATGAACTAAATGGAATCCTTTGGGATTATGGAGAATTTTCAAACAATAATCTTTAATTTAAAAAGTGGAAATTAATGTGTGCAAGTTTGACTTGAAAGAGTGAAAGTGTCAAGTTTGTGAGATTGGCAAAAGTCATTAGTTTTAAAGCTTCCAAATTGATACCCAAACCTCTTGTTAGTCCCTTGGTTAGGTGTTAGAATCTTAAGTGGGTGTGACTAAGGATTAGGATTAGTGTTAAGGAGTGGGTGCTTGTGAGAGTCTATCATTAACTTTTGTGAAGAGTTAGAGCTTTGAGTCATTTGAAAATCAATTATTGAATTGTGTGATCGAATCTTTATTTGTGAATGTGTTTATAGATTTGCCTACACTGATTGTTGGTCAGAAAGCTAAAAGGTGTAGTTATCTATCCTCTAAAGCGAGGTGAGTAGCTTTCTTATCTTGGCCCCGCTTGAGGTTTCGTATGTTGATTGGAATGATTGTTGAGTAAGAAAATCTTATTGTTATTACCTATGTAAGATTTTAAATTCCTATTATTCTTGGACTTAATTGTAAGTCTTTAAAAATGCTTTGTTCTTATAAAATGTTTGTATTTCGGATATGAGTATGTTCTCTCTTGCACAATATTGGTTCTAATAATGAATGTGATTGTGAATGCATGTGCTCCCCCGGCGTGTTGAGGTGGTATATATGTATATTATGTGTGCTCCTCGTCGGGTTGAGGTGGAATATATTAGTATATATTGTGTGCTCCCTGTTGGGTTGATGTGGCTATATAAATCAATGTTATGTGTGCTCCTCAATGGGTCAAGGTGGATATTGATGATATTATATATGCTCCTCATGTGCATGAGTGGAGGCAGAATGGAAATACTGATATGTGTGCTCCCCTGAGGGTCGAGGTAGAAGTACTGATATTGTGCCTTACTTGTGAATTAAATGTGATGATTGGCTAACTTATGGATTGTATTGGAATATTATTTGTTTGATAAATTGAACTGAGGGTCGAGGTAGAAGTACTGATATTGTGCCTTACTTGTGAATCAAATATGATGATTGGCTGACTTATGGATTGTATTGGAATATTACTTGTTTGATAAATTGATGATTTTTCATGAATTGGTGGACGTTGAAACTTTATTTTCTTATAAATTGATGACGGTCATGTATTGGTTGAATTGGCGTTTCACTTGATGAGAAACTGATGATTATCCGATGTTGAATACTGATATTATTGACATTAAATGTTTTATTATCCTTCATGGTTCAAATGATATCAATAGGATTGTTATGGTGTTGTTGGCTACCTTACAGGTAAATAATGTTATTGATGTAATCGTTATTTGGTAATTCATGGTCTTATATAAATTCCTTTTTGAACAATCCGCGATTTCACTTTCAATTAGTGTTTTCAAGAATCATTTCATTTTTCTAGGCTATTTTATTTAAAATGACTTTCCAAAATTATTTTCCTAATATATCAAAGAGTATGATTTGGAAGAGATCTATATTTTCTATCATCATGGTGTTTTTACCCAATTTTTAAATCTTTCATGAGTTCCTCAATAGTAAAGAATCTATTTATAAAATCCTTATGATTTGTGAATTTCTGAGTGATTTAAATAACTTGCCTTACCAATTTTTGGTCATTGAAAGGAGTCTTAAAAGAATATTTTTTTTTTATAATTTATTTTCATTTCTCAAACTTTATTTTAACAAAACTCAAAAACTTTTGTCACATCCTTTACTGAACTTTATTCAACTTAATTTCTTCTCAAATATTTATTTAAAGCATGTTTTTCTTAAAATTCTTTAACTCCATGAAGTTTTGCTAAATCCATATTTATTTATATATTTTACCTTGTTTAAGAAGTTATTTTTATCAAGAACGGATTTCTTACATGTTTTATACTCAAGTTTCATTTCATTAAAACATAACTCTCATTACTCTTTTCTTCAAGCTGACAGGCTTTACGTGAGATTAATTTTAAAACTATTTATATCCTTGTGAGACTTATTAATATGATTCCTAAATAAATATTATTTCTATCTCTTTGCCCTTTTCTAAAGATTTTAAGTTTATCTTTCATTGCATTATCTTTTTCCTTGTACCTTGTGCACTCGAATCTCTGTCTTTATTGGACTGTCGTGATTAAATGAATACTGATTTGGATTCTGTATTATTATATTTGTTGGTTTGGATTGACCATTCCCTCTGCCTACATGGTGGTGCCCTACACCACGACTAAGATGGGTTAGCCGCTCACTGAGTTTCGACTCACCTCTCGTTTAACATTTTTCATATACAGGTGCAGGCTAAGTGTCAACTTCTGCTCCGAGAGGGAGTTATTCAGAAGCCCACATCATCGTTCGCGTGAGTATTTTATTCTTTGAATAGAATTGTGCTAAATTCTAGATTGTCAGTACACTAGTACTTAGGGGAGGGTGATTCATGGATTTGTTTTGATATTATGTATTACTCGTCGATGTTAAAGAGTATATGAACTAATATCGTTATTTTCTGAAAGGGTATATGAACTAATATCGTTATTTTATAAATTGATGGATTGCTGAAATTGTTAGCTGTGAACAGTCGATGATGTGATTGGAAGAGTATCATTCAATATATTATTTGATTTTCTAGGTTACTTTGTGTTATTTGTCATGTATGTTTTGTGGGTAGGCTTACGGCATAGTTTAGGTCCATGTCCGTGTGGATCACGTGCTCCCATTTAGAGGCGGGGGTTGGGGGGGGGGGGGTGTCGTGACATTTAATGTTTCAATTATCATGCATGGAATAACCTTATTGGAATCGAGGATATGATTTTTTTTTTCCATTCCCAGAGAACTTGTTTTGGGCGTTTGGCTTTTGAGCAGTGGACCAAATGGTGAGACAACGCCTTCCTCTCCATTACCTTGCTTTCAGTACTGTCAAAGCCAACATGAAGCATCGCCTTCATGTTCAGCCTTGCATTGCACATACTCCCTGCTTTTTCTTCTCTTTTGTGGAACCTAGCTATGGCCACAGGGAAGCCTTCAAAAATTCCTATGAAGAGCCCGCTTCTTCAACTTCTATTTCGGATGGTTTTTTGGTGGAAAAGGTTTTCCTGAGCTTGAGGCAAGGAAATCTCAATTCTCTGCGCAATTACCTTTTCCACTCTATAGACCCAACAGTTGTGGTTGAAGTTCTTTACCGATGTCGAGAAAACTTGGTCCTGGGACAGAAGCTTATTGATCTAATTGCAGTAAATTGTCCTAACTTTAAGCATTCGTCTCTCTCATTGAGTGCAATGATTCACATTTTGGTGCGTTGTAGGAAGCTATCCGAAGCGCAGGCTTTGATTCTGAGAATGATTAGGAAGAGTGGTGCTTCACGTGTTGAAATAGTTGAGTCTTTGGTTTCAACGTATGCCAATTGTGGCTCGAATTTGTTGGTTTTTGATTTGTTGATAAGAACTTATGTTCAGGCTAGGAAACTAAGAGAAGGGTCTGAGGCATTTCGGTTGTTGAGAAGTAAGGGATTTTGTTTTTCTATAAATGCTTGTAATGCTCTTCTTGGTGCGCTTGTGAAGGTGGGTTGGATAGATTTGGCATGGAGTGTATATGAAGATATTATGAGAAGTGGGACACAGATGAATGTATATACTTTAAATATCATGGTTAATGCCCTGTGTAAAGATTCCAGAATGGACCAAGTTAAGTTTTTCCTGTCAAACATGGAGGAGAAGGGGCTTTTCCCAGATACTGTTACATACAATACTCTAATCAATGCACATTGTCGTGAGGGGCTTGTAGAGGAGGCTTTTGGATTAATGAACTCAATGAAGGGTACGGGGTTGAAACCTGGCCTTTTTACTTATAATGCTATTATCAATGGTCTATGTAAGAAGGGAAGCTATGCAAGAGCAAAGGAACATTTTTATGAGATGTTGCAGATAGGATTGAGTCCTGATACTGCTACTTTTAATACATTGCTTGTTGAAAGTTGTAGAAAGGATAATATTTATGAAGCTGAAAAGATTTTTAAGGAAATGTCACACCATGGAGTTGTTCCTGATTTAATTAGCTTTAGCTCACTTATACGGGTGTTTTCCAGGAATGGATACTCTGATCAAGCCTTGACATATTTTAAGAGTATGAAGGATGCTGGTTTGGTTCCTGATACTATAATTTATACTATTCTTATAGATGGGTATTGTAGAAATGGCAATATGGTTGAGGCTTTGAAAATGTGGAATGAAATGGTAGAGCATGGTTGTCTAATGGATTTGGTTACATACAATGCTTTATTGAATGGATTGTGTAGGGAAAAGATGCTTGTTGATGCTGATGCACTATATAACGAGATGGTGGAAAGGGGAATTTTTCCTGATTTCTTCACATTCACCACTCTCATTCATGGCTATTGTAAGGATGGAAACATGACTAGAGCACTTAATTTGTTTGGCACTATGACTCAAAAGAACCTTAAGCCTGATATTGTGACATATAATACATTGATTGATGGCTTCTGCAAAATAGGTGAAATGGAGAATGCTAAGGAGTTGTGGCATGACATGATAGGTAGGGGAATTTTGCCCAACCACATATCATTTAGCATTTTAATAAATGGATATTGCAGTTTAGGCCTTGTGCCAGAAGCATTTAGGTTGTGGGATGAAATGGTAGAAAATGGTATTAAGCCCACCTTGGTTAATTGCAATACCATCATAAAGGGCTATTGTCGATCCGGTAACATGCTAAAGGCAAATGACTTCTTGAAGAAGATGATTTCAGAAGGACTTTTTCCTGATTGCATCACATATAATACTCTAATATATGGTTTTCTAAAGGAAGAGAACTTGGACAAAGCTTTCATTGTAGTTAATGACATGGAAAAACAAGGGCTATTGCCTGATATTGTCACATACCATGCAATTCTCAATGGATACTGCAGGGTAGGCAAAATGCAAGAGGCTGAGATGGTTTTGCGTAAGATGATTGACAAAGGCATCAATCCTGATAGATCAACATATACATCATTGATAAATGGGCATGTCTCTCAAGACAACCTGAAAGAGGCTTTTCGAATCCATGATGAGATGCTGCAAAGGGGATATGCTCCAGATGACAAATTCTGAGGATTTTACTATTGCAGTTATTAGGAGACAATAGTGTCTTGCCCTCTTGTTATACATCCTAGATATGAAGGATCGAAAGTTCTATTTAATTATTCATCAAAGTTTGTCTTATAATATATATACATTATACTATAATAATATATTATATAAATTATATGTGTATATATTATATAGGGTAAATTACAAAAAAGGGTCCTGTGGTTTGACCCATTTTCAGATAGGGTCTTGTGGTTTAAAAAGTGTCAAATAGGGGGTCTGTGGTTTGCTCTGTTAACAAAAAGGGTCTTGAGTTACATTTCAGTTCAAAATTTAACAGAAATTTTGGCTAAAATATTATTTTAAGACCCTAATTATTAAACTTTATGCATTTGACTCACTATTTGATGAGAGAAGGACTTTGACACAAAAAATGAAAAGTTTCATAATAATAAATAAAATTTCACCATTAAGTTTAGTTTCTCTTGCAACTTAAATTATAATTTACTCCCTAACAAGATTTCTTTTCTACACTTAAGTCTTTTTCTTATTATAACATGATCAAAACCGTAAGAAAAATAAACAAAATTGAAATTTTTATCAATTTTAACCAAACAAAAAAAAATCCAGCCACCTCTGAACAACTTATAGAAGATCCTTCCTTAAGGTCTTGCTTACCCATATTTTTATTTGACAGGGACCAAGCTGAAAATTTCATAAAACAGAATGGACCAAAAATATAATATGCGCTAAAAGGCTTTCATCTTCTTCCTCTCCACCCGACTCCCACCCAAACGACCCATCGATCGCACACGTGGGAAAATTCCATTTTCAGCGTCGTTTTCAACAACCAAAACGCCGATAAGGATCGTCTCAACGAGAGGAAGAGATCTATGGTCTCAAATTTTCGAAAGGCATCCAAAATGAAAACGGTTCAAGATCGTGAAAGTTTTGAAAACATAACCAAGTTCCATACTTGAATCAAATGGAGTTTTTACAAATTTCTTGTCACAAAAATGATCCCCAGGATGCGAAATGAACATCCGTGAACTCATTCATCAAAAACGAAATCAAAGAAGCCGATTCAAAGCCTCAAAAAATATCCGAAGAACACCATTCATGGCTTGTCGGCGTCGGCAAATATGGAGTTCATAAATCGCATTTCTATCAAGATTTTAGTGCAAATATGAATCACAAATTCCAACTAACATGTTTCACAAATCAAATGCGAAATTTTACTCCTCAGAATCTCGATTCATTTCCGCAAAAACCCGCCAAATCTCTTCATCTTTTCTGAAATTAACTCCCAAATATGGCCTATGAGGAACCCACGGTTCGTTCCCCTCCATCAATCGTGCCTTTCAAGTACTCCAATCGGGTCCTTCTAAAAACCCTAATGGAGAGAAGCGATGGAGTGTTGGAATTGATTGGTCAGAAGATTGTGATCGGCGGGTGGGTAAAATCTTCCCACGAGGTGAAGAAATCGTTACCGCCACCGCCTCAATTGGTTGATGATCAGGTTGGTGAAGCCAAGCAGAACAATGTGTCGTGCGTTGAAATTCTTTAGTCTAGGATTCCTCTGATTCGGTCGAATATTGTTGGGTTTGAAGAAGAGGAGGTCGAATATTGTTGGGTTTGAAGAAGAAGAGGACGATACTGGTTTTTTTTTTT
>QANZ01047447.1:24250-35140 GCA_003254925.1 Chamaecrista fasciculata
GGGTTAACTCGTGTCCCAGCTTGGCATCTGGTTCCTGCTCGTGTGTGACCCAGCAGGCCCCACGTGAAGTTGGCAGTGAGTCATCTCTTGACTCACAAGTCGAGAGCGGACTCTAGCAAGCCATCACGACTACCCAAAACACGTGAGTTATCGTTTAACCCCTAAACGACTTAACCTTAGTACCATCTTGTCCAGATCCCTTTTTGTCCTACGATATTTTGGTAAGGATCAGGCATGGGAAAGTCATCCAAAATCCAAACCTCAACTTTCTCGATTCCCTGAGTAAGTCCCAATTTCCAGTGTGGCCACACATTCCTTGAACATACTCATCGAGGGGCCCAGTTAAATATCTCCCATCTCTATGAGGGACAAAATTCCATCTTGGCCAACCACATTCCTCAGCACGACAATCAACCAAACCCGTACTCAGCCCTTATGGCTACCTTATTACGAGTAACGTTAGACTAAGCCAAAGTTTGACAACTGCAATGCCGGAATAGTCAAGACCTCAGGTCTAAGGGCATCATGACAGATTGTACAGGAGAGACCAGCTAATGACTGAACCCATGCAGAACTCTCCGGGTCGGTCCAGCAATTTGTAACTCCTTACATAATTGCACCATGACTCTCGTCCCAGCATCTAGTGCATGCATCTCTATGCATCGAGGTCAGGCTGGTCTTGGTTCGATTCAAGTTCCCACTCGAATGAGCGACCAGGGACAATTTAGATTAACTATCTCATAATTAATCATGGACTGTTATCATAGTAAACATGCTAATAATATGATAACCATTAATTTATCTCCATAAATTAATTGATATGTTCTCAACATATCTATAGGATGATTGGCCCTAGGGCATAATCTCCATCAATAGTTGGGTTAGTTTTATGGCGCACAGGGTGCCACACAGCCTTGTGCTTGGAAATATTTGCTTTGGGTGTTGGTTTCTCTTTTACTTTGGAAGTTACGAGGTCTTCCTCCTCTTCCTCGAAGAGTGAACTAATGTTCATGTCTTCAAAGTATGTTTCTGGCATATGCAAGCCAGGATCAGGAGGTTATAAATTTAAAAGAGTTTCAAATTCGAGATCCTCTTCTTTAGGTTTTTCTCCTAGAGTTTTGTTAGATGTACAAATACTTCGTGTTTGCAACACGGAGTGTTCATCGGATTTCTCCGCTTCGTACATCGTGAGCGTGATATTTAGATGTCCATTGTCCATAGTGATCTTTTCATCCTTCATGCTAATATTGACATTAGCGGTCCGTAGGAAAGGTCAACCTAAAATTATGGTGTAGTCGGTAGCTCTATTGCTACCGGTATCTAGGACATAGAAGTCAGCGGGAAAGATTAAACCTTTCACTTTGACTAAGACATCTTCCACTATTCCTAGGGGACGTCTGTTGCTTTCATCGGCTAATTTCAGGATCAACCCTGTGTCCTTATGTCCGTCCATATTCAAAGAATCGTAGACTGACTTGGGCATAACGTTGATAGCTGCTCCTAATTCCAACAATGCTTCATTGACTACGGCTTTTCCTATCATGCAAGGGATGGTAAATGAACCAGGATCCTTGCGTTTTATAGGTATCTTAGGGTTTAGAAGGGCTGAAATGGTAGGACTTAATTGAAGTTTTCTTTGGGATGTTTTCTTTTTCTCAACTAAGTTTTTAAATACCTTGGTATACCTAGGGACTTTTCTAACCAAGTCTAACAAGGGGGCATTGAATTTTAGTTTTCCTAATAAGTCTTCTATCTCCTTATCCTTTTTATCCTCTAGTTGTTCCTTAGTCATTACATGAGAGCTTGGAAACGGGAGGTCTTCTACCTTAGTTTCTACCTTAGTTCCCAATTTGTTCACAACAGGGGTTTCTGCCTTTTCCTTCTTATAGTTGAGAGCAAAGAAGAATTGGGCATACCTAGGATGCTTCTCTATTATGGCCTTAAAGTTTTCTCCACCCTTGATCTCTATGAACATCTCTTCAGGTTCAGGCTCTTCTAAGGTTTGCACTAATGTTTCTTGAGCAGGGTTTTCTATGGGTTCGGTTTCTCTAGTAGTAATCGCATGAACTGCCTTAGAACCACTAGGGGCACTGATGGTATTTATTTTAACGTCAGCCGCTCGAACGAATGCTTGTTCAAGATCATCGTGCTTCCTTTTCATGATTTCCATCTCCTTAGAAAGAAGATCGATCCTTTGTCCCAAATCATCGAATTTCTTCGAAGTTTGAGATTCGCATTCTTCAAACTTCCTAATGAGGAGTTGAGTGTCAGTTTCGGTTGAAGATAGGTTTTGTCTTTGAGAAGCTGCGTTATTAAAATTTTGGTTTTGGAAATAATTTCCAGTCCTAAATCCATTTTTAAATCTTCTAGGAAATTGACTAGGGCCTTGTTCATACATGGCCGAAACTTCCTCGGGTTGATGGGGACATTCCCTAGTTCCATTTTGATATGAATCGCACATGGAGCAAGGTGCGGTCACAAAAGCGACTTTTCTTGGCAAGTAGCTAACTTGGCATTCATCTCCTTGACAGTTATGGCTAGACTGTCCATGTCTGATGCCAATTTCTGCATCATTGGGTCTGACTCATTGTTTACTATTCCCTTGACAGCACGGGTACGTCTTCTTCGGTTTTCTCGCTTGAGGGCGACTTCCTTGATTAGCTGTCATGCGGTCTCGACATCTAACTTCGTGATGGATCCGTTAGACGCGACATCAATATGATTGGCCTCGTCGTCTAGAAGTCCACTACAAAAGCATTCCACTATCTGCTCCTCAGTGTACTGGTGATTAGGACACTTTCTAAAAGGTCCTGGTATCTAGTTAGGTATTCGAGTGACGTCTCGTTATCTCGTTGTTCCACAGCCGAGATTTGATGTTTAGCGGCAGATGCTTTAGCTTCGGGAAAGTATTTGTCGAGAAACGACCTTCTAAGATTTTCCCAAGACAGATAAGCTGTCCGTTCATAAGTTCCTAGATGAGTATACCAATCTAGCATCTTGCCTTGGAGTGTGAGATGGAGGAATACTTTCCACATTACATCCTCTATGCTTGTGATGGAGATTGTGCCCTAGGGACAATCATCTTACAGATATGTTTGGAACATATCAATTAATTTATAGAGATAAATTAATGGTTATCATATTATTAGCATGTTTACTATGATAACAGTCCGTTATTAATTATGAGATAATTAATCTAAACTGCCCCTGGTCGCTCATTCAAGTGGGAACTAGAAATGAACTAAGACCAGCCTGACCTCGGTGCATAGAGATGCATGCACTAGATGCTGGGACGAGAGTCATGGTGCAATTATGTAAGGAGTTACAAATTGCTGGACCGACCTGGAGAGTTCTGCATGGGTTTTAGTCATTAGCTGGTCTCTCCTGTACATCTGTCACGATGCCCTTAGACCTGAGGTCTTGATTATTCCGGCGTTGCAGTTGTCAAACTTTGGCTTAGTCTAACGTTACTCGTAACAGGGTAGCCATAAGGGCTGAGTACGGCTTTGGTTGATTGCCGTGCTGAGGAATGTGGTTGACCTAGATGGAATTTTGTCCCTCATGAAGATGGGAAATATTTAACTGGGCCCCTCGATGAGTCTGTCCAAGGAATGTGTGGCCACACTGGTAATTGGGACTTACTCAGGGAATCGAGAAAGTTGAGGTTTGGATTTTGGATGACTTTCCCATGCCTAATCCATGACCAAAATAACGTAGGACAAAAAGGGATCTAGACAAGGTGGTACTAAGGTTAAGTCGTTTTGGGGTTAGACGATAACTCACGTGTTTTGGGTAGTCGTGATGGCTTGCTAGAGCCCGCTCTCGACTTGTGAGTCATGGAGATGACTTACTGCCAACTTCACGTGGGGCCTGCTGGGTCACACACGGGCAGGAACCAGATGCCAAGCTGGGACAGGAATTAAGACTAATTCGTGGGTCACATTAGTGACACCGTTTAAGACATAATTGATTGTGTTGGGACATGAAGTCTTGTCTTAAATAAATATCTACAGATATAATATTTAGATTTGTGAGACAAATTTAAATATATTTGATAATTGTTAAATAGATAATTGGATTAGTCTATTTACAATTATATTCCTATTTATAATATTAGGGAAATATAAATTGGATAATGTTCCTAAGAGTTAGGAAATTATTGATTTATTAATTCACTAATATTGGGAAAGATAGGAGGAGGTTGGCGCCTCATGATATACAAGGGAATTTATATAATAAAAATGTTTTATTAATTAAAATCATGGCTTGAAATTTGAAATTCAAAAGATTTGAACTAGATTTCAAATGATTGAATTGAATATATTGAGGTAATATTTTAATTCAATAACTATAGGGAAAGTCGAATTCTAGGTCCAATTGGATTAAAGATATTAGTGTAATATTTTAATTCAATAAACTGGAATTCAAGATTCAAAAAGATTGACTTAAAGATATTAAGGTAATTCTTTAAATCAATATTGTTGGAAAATAACAAATTAGTTATAACATCCTAAGAGTTAGGTTAGTTATTTTAATTTATTAAATTCCAACAAAAGTTGGCATGGGGATGGCGCATGGGCTTGGAAGATCTTGGAAGATTTGATCTTCCAAATTGATTCTCCAAGATTGCATTTTGAATCCAAATTTAAATATTATGGTAATATTTTAAATTGGAATTCAAGTCATATAATTGTGATATAGAGATATCATAGTTTTATGATTTGATAATTATATATTTTAGGGATTCCCTAATTATAATTATCAAAGTCCCCAAACCCTATAAAAGGAAGCCTAAGTCGACTAAGAAGGAGAGAGAGCCTCATGCACACTTAGAAAAATCGACTTTAGCCTAGTTCTTCTCAAGAGCGAAAAATTTGATTTTTGCTCTAGGTGAGGAGAGAGAAAATCACAACCCTGGTTTCTAGAGAGAGAAAGTGGCACACAACTCTAAAGAGTTTAGTTTTGTGTGACAAGGTTGTGTGGGATCAAGAATTGGATTCTTGATCAAGGCGCCATATAGTTCTTGGAGAATTCAAGAAGAGTTCTTGAATTAAAGAACACCGTAGATAAAGGTCCCGGATTCACTTGGAGAAGTGAAGGAGGCTAGCACCTAGGCATCTCCAAAACTGTTCGTGTGGATCACCGGCGGAGGAAGGACGCATCACGTGGACTTCTAGGACGCGCCCCGTACAACCAAACTAATTGAAACTCGTGAGGTATACCACTATCTAAAAGTTTAAAATTCAGCTAGCGGATCCGTTCGGGAATTCTAGGCCCTGCGCGATTTATGCTTAAAGTTTTGTTTCTAAGTTTTTTTGCTTCCGCTGCGTTCAGGCGCCCCTGAATTCCTAACAGTGGTATCAGAGCCACGCTAGTCCTTGGATTTAAAACTGTTTATGTGTACATGTGATGTATGATATGTGTGTTTGCCGCTTTCAATCACCGTTTTTGGTTTTACGAAAATCCACCGATCAATTTTGCTTAAAAGTCGATTTAACAATCTAATGTGCAAATTTATATATGTGATACATAAAGAAATCAATGAGATTGATTTGGATAAGTTTCTTGAGTTTTAAGGCCAAAATCGAAAATCCTTGTATAATTATAATTAAAAGTGTTTTAATTATAATATTATAAAGGTGGCTGAAATTTGTCAAACTTGTGAATTTTATAAATTTTGGGATCAATGATATAAATTCTTGAATGAGATTCTTGAATTTTATAATTATTGATAATAGGTTTGAATTTCAAGAAAGGCATGTTAAAATTGCACAGACCCTAAATTGAACACAATCTTAAAAGGAGTTTTAATATATGTGTTGGTTACCGTGTTTGACATAATTGTATGAATTGTTCATATTTGAATTGTGTGGTGTTGGATATGGCTCTAGGAGGTTTATTTCGGTAAATACGACCTGCGTGTCGTCTCCCTCTACTCTTATGTAATTTTACTTTGAAGTTTATACCTCAATGTAACTGGGGTTTATTCACGTGTAATTTTATTTTTCTTTTTAGAAAAGTTCTCTCATTGGCTTGGGAGAATTCTAGGGTAGATGGGCCAATCTAAACACGGTGCTTCTTTTACATTTAGTTGTATGTGATGCGCTAGATGTATGTTTAGGGTGCGATATTTTAACATGCTTCATTATATATTACGCTATAGCCACGTATACGATACGAGCGTGGGATTTTGTATGCGATACAAAGTCCGGGCACATGTTTATATGTATGAGATACATGGGGTAATAAACATGTGGCATGACTCGTTTAATTTTAAAAGGAGTTTTAGAACTAAACAACAAAAATCAGAATATTTTATTAAACAAAATCAAACTCTTTTAGAAAATCTTAAGTCATAATGCCATTGCTAAAACGCCCTGTCAAAATCATGTTCATCGTGGAGCGGTGATTGCCTACGCGACACGTATCTGCCTTGACCTTGAGGAGACACGGGTGAATGGGATTTTCAATACGACGCCCATTGAAATCTTGGCTCTTTGGATACGGTGATCGCCTTCGCGACACGTATAGCAGTTGGGCTATGATGATATGGGGTTGGGCTTCGGTCTCGTTGTCTTAAATCTAGCCATTCACACGTTTTACCGTGTGACTTAATGGGGTTATCAAAACGGTTTTGGACCTCAAGGCATTAGATGGGATAAACATGCCATAATAAGTATCATATGATGATACAGTCCTATAAGGATCTAAGAGTCACATAGAGATGTGATTGGTAAGGAGTTACCTACCTAAATAACCAAAACGTGCATGATTGCCTCCGCGACGGTAAATTTTGGTGAAATATGGATCTTAGCCACTAATAATAAATTTTACTGGGTTTTATAAAATAGTGGAGGTATTTTAATTCTGCTAATTAAAATTTTCATATCTTTAAATTGTAGAATCAAAATGGCAATTGATAGTTCAACATTTTCACTGCGACCTATCCTTGAGAAGGATAAGCTGACCAGAACAAACTTCCTCGATTGGTTTCGTAATCTGAGAATTGTTCTCACCCATGAGAGGAGACTTTATGTTCTGGATAAACCTATTCCTAAGGAGCCTGCCAAGGGCGCTCTAGGAGCGGAGTGGAGGGCTTATGAGAAGCACTTCGACGAATCGCTGGAGGTCTCTTGTCTGATGGTAGACACAATGATTCCTGAGCTGCATGATGGCTTGGATACATTGATGTCATATGAGATGATAACACGTCTCAAGGAAATGTTCCGATACCAAATCAGGCAAGATAGATATGAGACCACTAAGGCACTCATGTCTTGCAAGATGACTGAAGGTGCATCTGTTGGTTACCATGTCATGAAGATGAGAGGGTACATAGATCATCTTGATAGGCTGGGATTTCCTATTCCTCCAGAGTTTGTGACAGGTGTGATCCTGTGCTCACTACCCAAAAGCTATGACCCCTTTATCACAAGCTTTTATAAGAGAGGAACAGAGAAATCAGTTTCTGAGCTTCATGGGATACTCATGTCAGTTGAGGCATCCATGATTCAGAAGAAGGAAAGGAAATCAAAGGGCGAAAGAAAGAGAAAGGGAACCGACCTGGATGGTGAGACCAAGCCAGAGGACGACCCTCATCAAGAACCTGCCAAGGAGGCAAAGCCCTCAGAGGAAGTATTTTGCTCTTTCTGTCAAGTGTCAGGACACACGATGAGAAAGTGCAAATACTACTGGGAAGATCAAAAGAAGAAGAAGTGCGTTAAGCCCTCTACTTCAGGTATCTTTGTTATAAATGTTCTTTTTCTACTTAAACCACTTGAGTATTGGATGCGGCATGTGGTTCTCACATTTGATGTGCAGGGTCTTCGGAGACAGTAGAAAACGAGAACGAGAGCGAGATGGACCTAGAAGTGGACAGCGGAGCAAGGGTTGCTGCCGTTGCTGCTATAGGAACATGTGAGCTTGGATTGCCCCTTTCGGGCTAAGTTTATTGTTATGTACATTCTTTAAAGTTCAAACTTTGTTTTCTCCTTCTTATATGGATAAGGAAGATTTTATATGTGTAAACATTAAAGAATGGTGTTCTATTTTAATAAAATAATGTTTATTTGCTTATATGATTTGCAAAGGTAATCATTATGTCTTTAAACTAGAACGATAACAATATTTATAACATCGATACGAAAGGATTAAAGATTACCGAATCTAATCCTATGAATACTTTTGGCAATTGTCATTTAGGCCATACAAATAAGAAACGCCTTGAGAAGCTTCATAGAGATGAACTTCTAAAGCTCAGATGATTTGGAATCATATGATGCTTGCGAGCCTTATTTAAAATGGAAAGATGACAAGAGACATTCCTCTACTGACCGCAGTAATAGAATGTCTGACTTAATGGGGATCATACATAGTTGATGTATGTGGACCCATAAGTACCCAAGCTGAAGGTAGCAACGCTTGCTAAACTGCTTTAATAGGGTAGAACTACGGCTACTTATTAAAGCATAAGCAGGATCCTTTTGAAATAGAGATTTCAAAACTAAAGTAGAGAACTAACTTGACAAGAAAATCAAGGTCCTTCAAGGGGACAAGGATTTGTGTCAAGACTTTGCTAAATCATCCTAGAAACTGTGAGATAGTCTCACAACTTGCTCTTTCTGAAACCCCATAGTGGATGGCGTTTCCGAGAAAAGGCATCAATCCCTATTAGATAAGGCTCGATCTAGGATGACTCAGACAGATCTTCCGCTATTCTTAAAAGGGTGTGCTCTAGAAGCTGCTGACTTCACACTTAACCATTTCGTCTAAGGGACACCATATGAGATATGGAATGGGAGGAGTCCCATAGTGTCTTGTCTCAAATTTGGGGACGTTAAGTTTATGTTAAGTAGTGGGCTAAAACAATAAACTGTCTTCAAAACCCTCAAGTGTATGTTTGTGGGATACCCTAAGGAAACAAAGGGGGTATCAAATCTGCTACCCATCTGACAACAAAGGGTTTGTAGTAAGAAGTGGATACCTTTTAGAAAAGGATTCTTTTCCAAGAGAAACAGTGGGAGTAAGATGAGTCTTGAAGGAGTTCAAGATCCACAAAACACTTCAGAGGTGCAGACGGAAACTAGAGAAGATCCGCAAGGCGTCGTGGAAGCTCCTCTAAAACACAAAGGACAATGAAGTTCTGATAGAACACGTTCTCAATTTTAAAGATGGAGATCTTTGGTCATTGAGAGCAGGGATGTGTTGCTCTGGGAGCGTGGTGAGCCCGCCACCTATCAAGAAGCTTTAATCGTTGTTTTGATGAAGGCGCCAAAGGAGTTTGGCTTCATACGAAACCTTGATGGGTCTTGTGTTTAGAAAAGGGTTAGTGGGAGCACGATTGCATTCTTGGTGCTGTATGTCGTGCACATATGGCTAGTTGGAAGTCATATTACTATCTTGAAGGTTGTGAATCTTAGATAGATAAATCACTTTCAATGAAGGATATAAAAGAAGCTGAGATCTATAGAGATAGTTCCCGGGGAGCTTCTTAAATTGAGTCAAGAGTACATTCTTGGATAAGATGCTGAAGGAGTTCAGTATGCGAGATTTCAGGAAGGGATTCATGGCGATGAATCAGAGATTGGTCCTTGGTAAGAATCAGTGTTTCCTGAGACACGTGATGAGCAAGGACGCATGAGTGACATCCCTTATGCTTCGGCAATAGGATCCATCATGCTGTACTAGACTCAATATGTCGTTTGCCCTAAAATATGATGAGCTGTAACCCTGTTGAGGTTCACTGGAAAGCTGTCATTAAGGTCCTTAAGTACTTGAGAAGCACTAAAGGACAAAATTCTTGGTCTATGGAAGAATTAATGTGTAAGGGGTTACACAAGTGCCCATTATTCAAACCAACCAAGATTGATCGCAGTACTGAAACATGTATTCCCTGAACAGTAGGCATCGTGAGTTGGAATGGTTCCAAGCGGAGCACGATCACTGATTCTGCAAGAATGGGTTAGTCGCGTAGGGACGTAGACTGTAAAACTAATGTCTGAAGTATGCTTGATTGTCACCCTACATAGACAGGAAGACACCTAAGCGGGAAGGGGTTCCCCACTGACATTCCGATAGTGATATACTCAGACAAGATCACTTGGAGATGGTGATATTAGGATATGAAAAGTAGCAGTTGAGGATATTTTGCCAGTCCTCTTACGAAACCCCAGCACAGGTTTTACATGAGTATCATGTAACGTCAAATGGGAATTAGACACATTAATGGATGTTCCTAGGAGTAGGAACAGTTTGATTAATGATTGTACCTAGTGCAAGTGGGAGTTTGATGGAGATTGTGCCCTAGGGACAATCATCTTACAAATATGTTTGGAACATATCAATTAATTTATAGAGATAAATTAATGGTTATCATATTATTAGCATGTTTACTATGATAACAGTCCGTGATTAATTATGAGATAATTAATCTAAACTGTCCCTGGTCGCTCATTCAAGTGGGAACTAGAAATGAACTAAGACCAGCCTGACCTCGGTGCATAGAGATGCATGCACTAGATGCTGGGACGAGAGTCATGGTGCAATTATGTAAGGAGTTACTGTTGGGAAATCCCGGGGAAAACACACAGCGGAAGCAAACAGTAAATAAAAAAAACTTGCGCTCCCCAGGAAAATCCAACCCTGAGATCCGCTAGTTGAATTTAAAACCAGATATGAAAAGTGTTATACCTCAAGCTTTCAATCGGATGGTTGAACTTGGCGAGTCTAGAAGTCCGTTTCCACGTCCTTCCTCCACCGGTAATCCACACGAACAGTTTCCCGAACACGAGGTGCTAGCCTCCTTGCTTCTTTCTCCAAAGAAACTCGGGATTGAATCTACAGCTGGTGAACTCAGGAACTCCTTCTCTGAATTCAGGCTAGGTGGCGCAA
>QANZ01047447.1:46567-80358 GCA_003254925.1 Chamaecrista fasciculata
TGTTATCATAGTAAACATGCTAATAATATGATAACCATTAATTTATCTCCATAAATTAATTGATATGTTCACAACATATCTATAAAATGATTGGCCCTAGGGCACAATCTCCAACAATTACAAATTGCTGGACTGACCCAAAGAGATCTGCATGGGTTTTAGTCATTAGCTGGTCTCTCTTGTACATCTGTCACGATGCCCTTAGACCTGAGGTCTTGATTATTCCGGCGTTGCAGTTGTCAAACTTTGGCTTAGTCTAACGTTACTCTTAACAGGGTAGCCATAAGGGCTGAGTACGGGTTTGGTTGATTGCCGTGCTGAGGAATGTGGTTGACCTAGATGGAATTTTGTCCCTCATGAAGATGGGAGATATTTAACTGGGCCCCTCGATGAGTCTGTCTAAGGAATGTGTGGCCACACTAGTAATTGGGACTTACTCAGGGAATCGAGAAAGTTGAGGTTTGGATTTTGGATGACTTTCCCATGCCTAATCCATGACCAAAATATCGTAGGACAAAAAGGGATCTAGACAAGGTGGTACTAAGGTTAAGTCGTTTTGGGGTTAGACGATAACTCACGTGTTTTGGGTAGTCGTGATGGCTTGCTAGAGCCCGCTCTCGACTTGTGAGTCATGGAGATGACTTACTGCCAACTTCACGTGGGGCCTGCTGGGTCACACACAGGCAGGAACTAGATGCCAAGCTGGGACACGAATTAAGACTAATCCGTGGGTCACATTAGTGACACCGTTTAAGACATAATTGATTGTGTTGGGACATGAAGTCTTGTCTTAAATAAATATCTACAGATATAATATTTAGATTTGTGAGACAAATTTAAATATATATGATAATTGTTAAATAGATAATTGGATTAGTCTATTTACAATTATATTCCTATTTATAATATTAGGGAAATATAAATTGGATAATGTTCCTAAGAGTTAGGAAATTAGTGATTTATTAATTCACTAATATTGGGAAAGATAGGAGGAGGTTGGCGCCTCATGATATACAAGGGAATTTAATTAATAAAAATGTTTTATTAATTAAAATCATAGCTTGAAATTTGAAATTCAAAAGATTTGATCTAGATTTCAAATGATTGAATTAAATATATTAAGGTAATATTTTAATTCAATAACTATAGGGAAAGTCGAATTCTAGGTCCAATTGGATTAAAGATATTAGTGTAATATTTTAACTCAATAAACTGGAATTCAAGATTCAAAAAGATTGACTTAAAGATATTAAGGTAATTCTTTAAATCAATATTGTTGGAAAATAACAAATTAGTTATAACATCCTAAGAGTTAGGTTAGTTATTTTAATTTATTAAATTCCAACAAAAGTTGGCATGGGGATGGCGCATGGGCTTGGAAGATCTTGGAAGATTTGATCTTCCAAATTGATTCTCCAAGATTGCATTTTGAATCCAAATTTAAATATTATGGTAATATTTTAAATTGGAATTCAAGTCACATAATTGTGATATAGAGATATCATAGTTTTATGATTTGATGATTATATATTTTAGGGATTCCCTAATTATAATTATCAAAGTCCATAAACCCTATAAAAGGAAGCCTAAGTCGACTAAGAAGGAGAGAGAGCCTCATGCACACTTAGAAAAATCGACTTTAGCCTAGTTCTTCTCAAGAGAGAAAAATTCGATTTTTGCTCTAGGTGAGGAGAGAGAAAATCGCAACCCTGGTTTCTAGAGAGAGAAAGTGGCACACAACTCTAAAGAGTTTAGTTTTGTGTGACAAGGTTGTGTGGGATCAAGAATTGGATTCTTGATCAAGGCGCCATATAGTTCTTGGAGAATTCAAGAAGAGTTCTTGAATTAAAGAACACCGTAGATAAAGGTCACGGATTCACTTGGAGAAGTGAAGGAGGCTAGCACCTAGGCATCTCCAAAACTGTTCGTGTGGATCACCGGCGGAGGAAGGACGCATCACGTGGACTTCTAGGACGCGCCCCGTACAACCAAACCGATTGAAACTCATGAGGTAACGTTGACATGATAGGCAAGAGAAAATAATAATAGATATGACATATATTATGAATAAAAATTGTAATTTTTAATTTTTTCATTAAAAATTATGAATATTCAATTATTTATATATATAAATATATGCCGTGTCGTGTCGCGTAATTTTGAGAGTTTGACGTGTCGCTGTGTCCGTGTCCGTGTCATGTCCCGTGTCCGTGTCAGTGTCCATGCTTCATAGCCACTATCTAAAAGTTTTAAATTCAGCTAGCGGATCCGTTCGGGAATTCTAGGCCCTGCGCGATTTATGTTTAAAGTTTTAATTTTATGTTTTTTGCTTCCGCTGCGTTCAGGCGCCCCTGAATTCCCAACAGCTTGGCCCTAGGGGTTTCATGGTTCGGCAGTGAAGATACAAGTTATTCAAATGAGTAAAAGGACTGTCACGGGCCAATCCATGGAACTTAGGTAATCCATTGAAAAGTCCCTTGATCTCAAAGTCCATTTGGATTTGAGGGAACACGTTTCTTCGAACCTCATACTGTTCGTTAGATTGTGATGCTTCTCTTATAGATCTTCTCGGTCTAGGTTGTCCATTATTTAGACCGTGATTTTGGCGAACTTCTTCGCGTTCTTAATTATCTAACCTACGGTTATTGCTTGAATTTTCCATATCTAAATTTTCTTACTTTTTCTAAGGGATCTAAGTGTTTTATCTAAATCCAAGTCTAGGGGAACTATAGGTTCTAAAGGTCTCCTAGGCATATACTAGAAAAGATAATAATAAATAATAAAAATGACGAAAATTTAAATGAAGTTAAAATTAAACTAGACACAACAAATTAAACAAATAATAAAAGACTCAAAAAAAAAAACAAAAACAAGACTTAAAAATAAAGACTCAAAAATCAAAACAAGACTCGACTAAAAAACAAATAAAATAAAGACTCAAAAAAAAAAGAAAAAAAACTCAAAAACTACTCACAATTTTCTTAGGAACTCAAGAACGAGTTCCCCGGCAACGACGCCAAAACTTGACCGGACACCTGTCGTAAGGTGTCAAACGGATCAAATTTAATTATACTCTAGCCTTGCAAGTATAACTATATTTATTAAAATATAGTATAGATGCTAATCCCAAGGTCGAACTCTCGCGAAACTCAATGTGATGAGGCTAAGAGAATTGTGACGAAGGTTGTAACTTCTGTAATTGAAGGTTGTCACGATTTAATAAGATTCTTATGAGTCAAAACAATACTTGGGAGAAAACCCTAGAGATAGACTGTCATAGTTCGTTCATTATAAAGATTAGATAAAGAATATGCATTTACTTTTCCAAGCTAGACCATGTATTTAAACCATAAACACAATCAATCAAACAATGGAGAGGGTACAAGATTAGATTAGGTAACCCATCCAAAATTGGTTTCATGAGCTATATGCCAAAGCTCGTCGGGACAATCTATATTATTGTCACATCGGAACAATAAACAAACATATATATCAATTAATACTTCTAATCATGCAAATAAGATATTGTAAACAACTCTTTAGAACCCTAAAGAGCTAGCTCATTAATCATGAGAGAGACAAACTCCATGAATGTCAAGGTCTCATTACTTTAACAAAATATGATCTACGACTTATATATAAAATCTTCAACAAATATATTTGAAAGAGTTGATCATACCTCATAAACGCAACATCAACATCTGAACTTTATAATGAATCATGACGAACTCAAGTCACATCCTTGAGGCATTCCTCAAGTATCTACCTATTTAGTTACTCATGCTCTAGGTAGAGAACCATTCTAATCTAAAGAGAATTGGAGTAAACTAGTCTGCTAATCTGGTTTTCGATGCTTTGAGCGTGGAATGACGACCTCTATTTATAGTGTTGAGTAGTGTGCTTGGTCCGCAAGTCAAGGGAAGAAAATCACCTCTGGGCCGTGGGTTGCGCCAGCGGCACAATACGAAGGCGCAGCGAAATATCTGCGATATTTTGATTATATCTTCGTATCTTGAAACGTAGTCGTGCAAAACATACTCTCCTGCTTCAGATTATTTTGCGCCGCAAGATTTCCAATTTGGGCCGTTGGCTCAAAGAGACGGCGCAACCACAAACTGCGCTGAAGCTTATCTGCTAACGTCATATTCCTAGAATATTCGTGAGTCGTGGGATTTACCGAATCTGGGCTGGCGGCCCACGTGGTGGCGCAAAGATTTCTTGTGCTCAACGTGATCTTCTAGAATATTCTGATATTTCCCTCTTGGTTTGGCCCTGTTTGGATATTTGAAACACTGAATAAACCATTAAGTAGCACATATTTATAAAGTACAATAAATAAGCACTAATTAACATATTTTATCCACTTTATTCCACCATACCTTGGTGCTGCCCTTAACATATTAATTGGTCTAATTCCAATATATTATTATTATAAACATACTAAAAGAAGGCCAAATAACTTGTTCACTTTTGGGCTGATCAAAATACTAAACCAATCTAAACCTATTGCTAATTGTATCTTGAATCAAACCTTCATCTAAGAACAACTACCAAATAAACATAACTAAATAATAAACACTTCCTGAACTATGAAGAACGATGAACTTCGGCCTCCTTCATGATATTCCACTGGGAAGCAAGGATGTTTAGCCTCTCATCATGGAGAAATAACCAAAACCTTGATTAGATCCATATGGAGACTTCTTGATGCTTCTGTCGAGTGATTGTGTGCTTGCTGCGTGTTTTCTGCGTTTTTTAGTGTGTTTCCGTGTGCTCTGAGGGTGGAAGGACGAGCTCTATTTATAGACATGAAAATGAGCTTGGGCCGTCACTTGTGCCGGCAGCACAAGCTAGCGGCACATCGAGATTCGCAGAATATTCCAACGGCATCTTGATATCTTGAATCATGGTCGTCCAAATCGTACCCTACACCGTGTCTTTGCGTGTGCCATGGGAATTCCTGGTGTCACAGGAACAGCACAACCTATTTTTACGCTAAAGCTTATCTGCTGACGTCATGCTGACTCAGAGGCGTGTGTCATCACTTGTGCCGGCGGCACACGTTGCGGCACAACAAGATCTTCTGCTGTGATCGTTCTTATCTTCAAATATTCTTTATTCCTTTATTATATTTATGGTTTTTGGCTGAAACACTTAACAAACAATTATGCAAACCTTATAAAATACTTTGTTAATAATAGATGCATAAAATAGTTGTTAAATTGTGGTTTTTATGCTTAACTTAATGCACCACCTATGGTATCAATATCAAGTCATATCATGGCTAATTAGCTATAAAAATATAATAATAATAATAAGATATGACCAAAAATATATGTTCATTTTAGGTCAGATCAATAATCAATTTTCATTATTTACATTCTTAGCAAACAAATTTATGAGATTAGTGATCTTAATTAATCATTATACATTCATTAATTTTAATCTTTATACATTCATTTGTGTCATTTGGTGTTGTCTCCATGTAGTAGTTATTCTTGCTTCTCCATGTGATATTCAAATCAATGACATTTGTTTGTTTTAAGTTGATATTAATTACTCCTTATTTCAAAATAAAACAATAAAGATCTTGTGAATAACAAAAACGCTGACCTGTGAGCTTAATTTGGAGAAGGGTAAGAGGATCAACTTTATCATGATCTTAAACTCATGGGTGATGAACTTCTGTTTTAGGATTATTGTTGATGTATGAGATAATGGGTGTGACTTTTTACTAATTTATTTTATGTATGAGACAATGATCTCCTTCTTATTTTTTTGTTTTCAACTTGGTGGATTATCTCTTATACTTTTAAAGAATATTCTTGATAATGTTCCACTTTCCACTTATTCTTCTTCTTTTACATCCGACGACATCCACTGCATTGTTCCCCTACACCAAGAGCTAAATATCAAGACGATCAAGCTCACATTCTATAGGCATCGCTTCCTGACGTGGTTCGTATTCTCTCTTCCATCTCTCTTGTTTTTCTTACCATCACTTTCCTCTTTCTTTTCTCTATTCAAATTCCAAACTATTTTTTCACTCTGTACAACAATCTAAGTGGAAGTTTCTTCGTTTTGCCATTAACTTTGTCTCTAATGTTGTTTGTTTCTTTCTTTATGCCTCTAGCCAAATTATGAAGCTTCATTTATTACTTTATGAGAAGAAAAGATCCTTTTAAGTGAATTTAATGAACCATATGAATTTGGATGATAAAGATACTAAGAAAAATTTACCAACCACCTTCTATCAATCTTGTTGTTCCGACTCATTGCAACTTGCAAGTGATTGCTCATTGTATTAATGTATCTTTTTGTCATGTCTTGCTTAACTTTCATGGTTGTTTTCATCAGCTCATATTTTTTGAGAATGTGTTTGAAAATGGTTCAGAATGTGCATATTACTACACTTTTTAAAAAATGATATCTTGATTATAACATCATATCTCTTTTGGAGTGGGACTTGCTTCTATGTTCAATGATTGGACCCTTTATTTACAATTGGTTATTGAATAAGGTAAAATGTTAATGTATGATATAGCTTAGCTGTGATATATTAATTAAGTGTTTATAGTATTGAATTATAAAGAATATTTTGTAGGTTGAATGAATAATAAGGAACAAAACAAAATTCAAAACCGGTAATGAAAAAAAAATATACATGTTGGTCCCTCCTCCAATATATATATGAGTAATATTTTTGGTAGTGCAACAACTGAAAAACAAATTTCAAAAATATATATAATTCAAATATACATTTTGGTCGTTTCGCTAGTATATATATGAGTAATATTTTTTGTAGTATAAAAATTAAAAAACAATAATCTTTCAAATATTTTTTTTCAAATAATTATCCTTTTTTTTATGTACCGTACACTGTTGAAATTATTTATCAAATTCTGCATAATAATTTGTTTGTTAAAGATAAATTATTTGGTCCATAAATTTTTTAAGATTATTCTATTTTGGTCCCTAAATTTATTTTTTGGCCATTGAAATTGAAAGAGAGACCAAATTATTGATGAATACGCTTTTTTTATGGGTCGAGACATATATTTTCCTTCGTAAGAACTAATTCGTTGGATCGATATAAAATCGTGGACCAAATAGAAGGTTTTTAAAATTTCTATGTTATTTACATTTTGGTCATTTCATTTCATTACATAATGCATCTCCAACCTTTATTACAAATATTCACTTTTAGCACAAATTCCAAGACAATTACATTACCATTTCATTTCATAACCACCACAACCAAAAAGTCAAAATATCATTTTTTTTTTGCCAAAGTCCTATTTTGGTCCCCCAGTTATGCTCCTTGTTCCAAATAGGTCCCCCAGTTATTTTTTGTTCCATATTGGTCCCCCAGTTATGCAAAACTTGAAAAAGTTGGTCCCTCTAACGTTTTCCATCCATTTTTCCGTTAAAAAAAGAGGAAAAATAAACTTTCATCCCCAAAAGTTTTATTTTCTTATATTAAGGTCCTTTTCTTTTTATAATAGGATCAAAACGTAAGAAAAGAAAGTAAATTAAGATTTTAAGTGAATTTACCCAAAAAATTCAAAAACTCTCTCTCTCTCTCTCCCTCTCCCTCCCTCCTTCGTCTTCTTCTTCCTACTATTCCTTATCGTTTTGTTGCTAACAGAAAAACCAATTTAAGCTTTCAGTTTCCATCTCCTACGTTGTCTTCCATCATCAGAAATACTTGAGCTGCTTTCTGTGTGTTTTGGATTTGAACCATTCAACCCCCACAATTGTCAAAATCAAAATCCCCAATCTGGGTCAAAAAAAATCTCATGAATTGCTTCTGCCTTCTTCCCAAATTCGAAGTCGGAGGAAGCGTGAATGACTTCGAGTTCTCCAGCTCCGCCGTCTCCCCCCGCAAATCCGTCTCCTCCGCCGACGCCGACGACCTCTTCTACAACGATACTGCACAACTCAAAGACGCTGGGTTCGTGACAGAGATCGACACGGCTATGACGAGCAGGGTTCGTCGCCGGCGTTCATCAATGGAGGACGGAGGGTGGTGGCTCGCGGCGGAGATCTGGGCAGATCTGAAAAGCGTTGTTTTTTCTGGATTTCGCGAGCTAATATCGTCGTGTGCGATGGTCTGATCAGAAGTTCGCGTGTGTCGTTTTAATGCGATCTTTGCAAAATCAGAGAGAGAGAGAGAGAGAGAGAGAGAGAGAGAGAGAGAGAACTGGACGAGAAGAGAGGGAGATTTTTTAAATTTTTTGGGTAAATTCACTTAAAATCTTAATTTACTTTCTTTTCTTACGTTTTGATCCTATTATAAAAAGAAAAGGACCTTAATATAAGAAAATAAAACTTTTGGGGATGAAAGTTTATTTTTCCTCTTTTCTTAACGGAAAAATGGATGGAAAACGTTAGAGGGACCAACTTTTTCAAGTTTTGCATAACTGGGGGACCAATATGGAACAAAAAATAACTGGGGGACCTATTTGGAACAAGGAGCATAACTGGGGGACCAAAATAGGACTTTGGCCTTTTTTTTTATTTCTATCTCATTCCATTATCAATTATCAATTCTACCCCTATACAATTTAAAAAAACCCATATAATTATTTCAAACAACCACAATCATTACATACACTTTTTCATAATTTCACATCCTATTTTTTTCATTACATCTTAAACTAATCCAAACACCATTTTCATTACATTCTCATTACATAATTTTCTCATTACCATTTCATTACATAAAATTATCATTTCATTAGATACTTATAATCCAAACATACCCTTAGTCTCAACTTTGGTGATTGGGAAGGATGCTTCATAAGGTATTTTTTTTTATAGAAAATTTAGTTTTGAAAGATCACTCACAATTTTATTCTTGAAATATTAAAATACTTATTTAGTTTTTGAAAGATCAAAACGGTATGTTATTTAGTTTTTAAAAAATTAAAACGATATATTATTTAGTCTATAAAAATGACTAATAAAAATATTGTTTTTATTTTTCATAAATTAAATTGTGCATTTCAATCTTTCAGGAAGCGAATTATTAGCTCAATAATTTTTTAAGGATTGATAGTTTACTCTTAACATATTTCAATCTTTTGTATGCCAAACAATCCATGACTCGACTTCTACTCATCACATTTTAACCACATCTTAACATGTGGTATAGTGCAATGTATATAGATCCAGATATTTACATGGAAGAAGAAATCATCTTAAAATCCTCTGTTTTCGTCCTTTGGTTCTTGTTTTAAGCAACACAGCATCCTACGGTACTCTTGTTGTCTATCCAGCTTAATCACTTTAACAAACTTCACCGACTTGTATAACAACAATTCCTTTTGTCTCATTCTTCCCTCTTTTATTCCTTTCTCACTCTTACATACATGTATGACTTCAAAGTCATCTTGCAACTTGCTCACTCATTTAGTACTCAACTTGTCTATATGGATTCTCTTCTATCTCTAAACGCCAATGCATATCCATCGACTTTTTGTGTACATTTCTGGAAAGAGTTAATTGTAAGAAGAAAGATAAAAGAGTAAACGAAATATGATTATTGAAAAAGCTTGGTTTTAATTAAGAAATATTCTATTTTATATATGTATTGGAAACCAATCTTTTTTATGGTTAGATTATAGTAAAACTGTTAAAGTGATAAATGTTCTTCTTACTGAACTATCTTGTGTTCAAACAAAAATTAGTTGTTGTCTAGACCTAAGAGCACTGGACCGACAAGATTGCTGCCAGTAACAGAAATTGGATGAAGAGAGCAAACTTTGTTTCTCTTCATCACTGTAGAGTAAGCAAGAAGGCTAAAGTAACACATAATATATATATATATATGAGTCAGCAAAAAATAAAAGGCTGAACAGCACTGGAAAAAAAATAGATAAAGAAAAGAGAAAACTTACTATTTGGTCGCTGAATTTACATTGAGTCAACTAATCAGTCTTTAAATAATCAAAATACATGGTTTGGTGCTTAAAATATTTTAATTATCAACTATTTGGTCCCTAGTGATGATTTGGTCCCTAAATTTAAACTAATTTGTATTAAATTAATAATATTTGATCCTTTAATCTGAACTAATTTTATACTTTTTGATCTCTAAATTTTTACTAAATAAATACTATTTGGTTCTTGAATTTGAACTAATTTTATATTGCTTAGCTCTTGAATTTGTACTAAGTTTATACTATTTGATCCCTGAATTTGGCCTATAGACCAAATCGTTGACAATTACAATAATTCAAGAACTAAGTAGTACTAGTATATTTTGATTATTCAAAATCTGATTAGTTGACTCAATATAAATTCTGAGACCAAAGAGTAGGTTTTCTTAAAAAAAAAAAAAGAGAAAGAAGGTTGACATAGCTAGGTTAATTCAAATTCCCAATAATGGAGTGCAAGAAAGAAGTTTGATCCAACTATAATGGAGCCTAAATTAAAAATGCTGAGAAGGAATTTAGATAACAAAATTTCCGATTCTGCAAATTCTTTGAGATAGTGGGTTTTTGACAGTTTGGTTGTAGGAATCAGTATTTGACACCAAATGTTATACATTTTTGCATTTATGTCCTTGGTTAGTACATATATATATATATATATATATACTGTTTCCAACTGTACATTATCTGTTTGTTTTGCATGAAGAAGTGGAAGACAAGGAATGATAATAGTTGAATTATGAAACCATAGTGCACCATGGTAAACTTTTAATGTGATCTGCTTTTTTGCTTTTGACTTTTCTAGAATGTGGTACAACCAAAGTACTGATGTAATTTCAAAGTCATATCGCAGCATATAATGACGACGATGATCTTGTTGTCGGTGAAAAAGGCTTAATTCCACTATACAAATGGAGAGCTTAACAAAATCTATAATAAACTTTAGTTACTTCATTTTCTTCAATTTGCCTCTAACAGAACCACTCGACCACGTTGTATTGTGTGCCAACAACATAAAAATCATAGAAGAATTTGGTGCAAATATATTTGATTATAGATATGGAGTTTTTGGTGTCTCATTTGTGATCCCACCTCTCAACTACATTATACTATAATTACAAACAAGTATTAATTAGCTAATCATATATATTCAACACTTTGTCAAAAGGACTCCTCAAATATTTTCTCACGTTGAGTACTGTTGTTTAAAATTTAAATTAACTTTAGAATTTTAAAACCTAAAATATACTGGTCAGTCCGACAGAATTCAAATAAAAAAAAGGTCAAAGTCTCAAATTGATCCCTTATGTATGGGGTAGATTTTAAATTGGTCCCTTATTTTTCATTTGTTTCAGATTGATCCTATATGTTTCTACGATATTTCAAAATGGTCCCACAAATATTTAATATAGTCATATCTCTTTTATTTTCAAGTTTAAATAAATACAATGAATTCAAAACTACAAATTTCTTTTAACGAGTACTTTGAGACCATCAATAAACGAGGTCAAATCGAATCTAAAAAATGGGTAACTCGTTTCATAGTCAAACAAGTAAAATTTGTCATATCTTACTCATTCAAAGTCCGAATGTGACGAGTTTGTACTTTGTAGCTATGTATTAATTCTCAAAGAGTTCTTTCTCTGCCTAGTTGAGATCGCGCTAACAAATTAAATGAGATCAAATTGTGTCTCGAAAGTATTTTTGGGACCAATTTGAAACATCATGAAAACATATAAGATCAATTGGAAACAAAGGAAAGATAAGGGACCAATTTGAAATCTACCCCATATATAAGTGTCCAATTTGAGACTTCGGCCAATAAAAAACGGCCGGCTCATATATATGATAAAATCACTTTAACAATTAGCCCGCTTTTATCAGGCCAAAAAAAAATTAGCCCGCTTTGGATCTGACTGAACTAGATCAACCCAGTAACCAATCACAAAATTAAAACACAAAACTGTCTGGTTTGTTTATGAAATTAATATTTGTCTTCAAGATGCCTAGGTAAAATGTGAAAATAATTATTACTTGCTTTCATAACAGAAAAGTTTTGAAGTTTTTTTTTTTGTCAAAAAAAAGTTTCAAAACTTTTCTTATTCTTATTTTGTTTTAAGAAATTTTATTTTTTAGTGCTTAAATTGATCTCAAACTATGAGGTTAGTTTCATTTTAGTCTTTAAACTTTTACATTTGTTTTTTTAGTCCTCAAACTTTCATATATTCTTCATTTTCGTCCTCAAACTTATAAGTGATTTGGCAAAGAGAGAAAGAAAAATTTTCATTCTTTAAAAAAAAAAATCAACCATAAATTTATTTCATTTTAGTACTCAAACTTATAATAAGTGATTTGACAATGAGAGATAGAAAAATTTTCACTATAAAAAAAAAATAAACCATAAATTTAGCTCCAACTCATGACTAAAAATGAATATTTTTCTTTTTCACTTTTTAAACTTGCTTATTATGACACATAAGTTAAAAATATCCATCTCAACTATTCATATTAAAAATAACGATAGCAACCAGATAAAATCACATTTTGGGGGACTTAAACAGAACATAAAATAGTTTGAGGACCAAAACAAAACAAAAATTAGTTTGAGGATCGATCAAAATGAAGCTGATCCCATATTTTGAGGACCAAAACAGAATAAAAAATAGTTTAGGGACCAAAATGAAACTAACCTCATAGTTTGAGGATTAAAATGACCATTTAACCAAACTGTGATTTAGTTTCTGAATATTAGAAATATACTTTTTTGCTTTTTTTATTTAGTTTAACAAGCACCAACTATTTAGTTCATGGCTGGGTTGATGTTTGTAAGAAAATAATAAGGTCCAAAAAAATGTTAACAATATTTTGGGACTAAATCATAATTTTAGCATAAATTCAAAGATTGAAAAATAAGTTTACTCTTTTTTTTGAAGAAAGAAAAGAGCATCATTTTAGTGGGCGCTGTTGAACTCATACACTAGCATAGAGATCCCACACACACATATATATATCCTTTCTGTGGGCAGAGAATGTTAATGTTTCAAAACCATGAAACTTTTCTGTCTCAAAAAGAAATCAAATTCACAAGGCCTTTTCCATTTGTCAATGGAAGGCACTATCTTTTACCTTCAACATGGTGAGTGTACGTGTCTGTATGTAGTACTGTGTCCTTTGCAAAGGGAAAAAAAATGGGTTGCATGTGATGAACAATGCTCATTATAATTAGCATTCTATTAAAGAGATAGACTTTGCTAATTATATATGTTACATATTACAATGTTACATTTTTCTAAGAGTAACTTATATTATATGGTTCCACCCCTTTTTGGTCGTCCATGTTTAAAACTATAGTCTATGAAATTAAAAATAAAAGAAAATTTACTATTTAGTCTCTCTTTCTTTATTAAGTTAACAATTTAGTCTCTTATTTATTTTACATACATATTTGCGTGCCCGTTAGGGCACGCAAAGCCCCTAGTTATATTATATATCTGAGGGGCCTTCTAGCGGTCAGTCATTTAAAAATATAGTATAAAATAAATTATTTTACATATTATACATAAAAATAAATATAAAAGGAAATAAAATTAACCCCCACGTACCCCGCCCCCTCCCCACGTTCATGAATTTAATTTATCAATTAATTTAATAATCAAATTTGTTTATCCCCACCCCACGTTAATGAATTTAACCTTTTATTTATCAATTAATTTAATAATCTAATTTGTTTANCAATTTTAATGCAAAAAAAAAAAATAGACTTATTATTTTATCAAGAAATAATAACGAATAGAGATAAAGTTTTAAAAAATTATTTACATATCTAGAATCAACTCATCACAACGAAATACATTTTGTCAAAAAATTATATTTTTAAAATTTTGTGTTTTTAAGGACTATTTTGAATATATTTAAATATTTCTGGGTGTTTTAGTAATTTTAGTCTCTTTTCCCTTCATTAAAATTGCCTTTATTCCCTAAAGTTGGTTAAAATTACGAAACAGTTTAAAAAATGCCAAGTTTTGTTAGTTTTCTAACGGATTTAGAGCTCGATGTACCAAAACATTAACGGAGAATATTATAGAGTACTAGAATGTCATTTTTTAAAGCACAGGGCACCAAAGTGGAATATGGTCAAAGTACATGGTACCAAAGTATAATTTACCCTTATAATAATGAGTTGTGACTTGTGACCAAGTCTACTCAATTGTAATTTAAGGCTTATTATCTCTCCATTATATGAGTTCTACCATGTCTTTGGTACATTGTGATTTCAGATGTTATGATATTTCAAATATCGTGTTATGTAATATTATATTATAAAATGTATACCATATTTATAATACTAACGTTTGATATGACAATGTCAATAATAGATATTTGTCAGATGTATTCTCGATTTTATTTATCATAAGTCTTTCTTTGGTTAGATTTCTCAGGAGAAATCAGGTATATATATCTGCAGATTCTGAAACACGAAAACTGTGAAAGTTCTTATGTAAGAGTTTATAACTTTATTTGGTGCTATGGTTTCAATTATTTATTTTCACTTATATATACATTTATATCGAACTTCAATTATATTTTCATCTTCATTTATGAATTTGTCAAGTACCAAAGTACAACAGTCATGGGATTGGTTTTGAGGTCAATGAGGATATAATTCGATAGCCACGATTGTTTCCTTTTTGGTTAACTAATAAAGGTATTAACTATTAAGTCAGTTAATTAAACACGTACGCAATCTTTGAGTAAATTCCTCAATTATTAGCTAGTAAGAACATGCATGCATGATATCTCTCTCTCTCTCTCTCTGTTTTTTTTTCTTTATTGCTGCAGCTAATCTATAATTATCTAGACACGAATTTAAAATTAGAGTTATCCGAATTCTTCAAATAGTCTTTACTTTTATGAAATGGAAATGACCACTATAGTTAGGATAGGAGCTTAATTGCTCTTTCTTGCTTAATTAAGAAAAAATGAAACGAAATGCGTACACACAGTCACACACACATATATACACATATTGATAGGAGTATAAGTCCTTGGGAGAACCACACCTCAAAAGCTAGCTATTGATACGAGTCCCACATCGGATAGTTAGCTGAAGGTAAAACACTATATAAGACTTTGGGCTCTCCAACTTCAACAGCTAGCTTTTGAGGTGTGGTTCTCCCAAGGGCTTATACTCGTATTAATTGGTGCTTTCGTTGAGAGCCGACCGACGCGGAGGGGGCGATGCGTCGTGCCAAATACTGGAAGTTGAATGGAGCCGCCAAAAGTGGAAAGCATCTTGCGCGTATGAATAATTTTTTTATTTTATTCTTATTTTTTCCTTGGTATAAATAAAGTTTTGTTTTTTGGCTCGATTAGTTTAAATAGAGTTAAAAGCAAGCTTATAAAATAAAAAGCTCATCTAAATTGTCGGCATTTTCTTAGTAAATGATGCTAATTTTAGCAAAAGTTTAAATTATACTTTGATCGCACGCATACACTAAAAACTAAAAAGCATGTTATTATATATTATTTCTAAAATTTTAAAATACAAAAAGAAAAAAATTAAAGTGATTATTTTTATTATATTTGCTTAATATATAATTTTAAAAACTAAGAATGATTAAAAAAATCTAATATATATATATATAATTATTGAAGAATATAATTAACACTGATTGTGAATTTGTGATGATAGTCAGGTCAATATATTTAAATTGGAATTAATGCTGATGGAGTTCTTATCTAGCTAATAATTAAAACAATTCTGCTTGATCAAAAGTCTTCCTGTTTTGCATTCACTTTTTTCATTATTGTTTTCATTTCACTACGTACAGAGATTATTTTGTCTTTTATATTCAACTATACTTTAATTATATCCTTTTTTCTTTGTAAATTAAAAATCAAGAGAGCACTCTATACAATTATTGGTGCATTATTTTCTCAACACCGTAATAAATAAGTCAGAATGATTAGGTTAACCAGACCTTCATTGACATTCTTCCTATTGTGTAAGTTCACATCCAATGATTTAATATCCTTATCTATATATTTTTTCTACAGTGCATCACTGGGTTAATTAACAACTCCAACATATTTAATTATATATATTATACTATCTGTCTAGTGTCCAATATTTTCAACATTCATATAAGAGTAAATTACAAAAATGGTTCTTGAAGTTTGGCTTATCTACACAATAGTATTTTATGGTTCACAAATTTATTAATTGGGGTATGTGATTTGCACTATTAACACATTGGACTACTGTCTTAATTACAAATGACAGATAAAAATCTTATTTGGGTCTTTAATATTAGTACTATGTTCTGTTTTGGTCCTTAATTAGGTACTGGAATTTCACATGTCATTTACAGTTCATTATTTTACAACTAAATAGCCCCTATGTGTTAACAATGCAAATCACGTACTCTAATTTACAAAATTTTGAACCACATAATACTTTCATGAAGATAGGCCAAATCACATGAACCATTTGTTACTATATTGTCAATTGTCATATATTCATATCTACACATGCAAATGATGCCATTGCCAATAGTCTTTACATAAACAAGTTTTTTGAAGAGAATCAAATGTAATATAACTAATGTATAATACTCCCGGCAAACCCAAATTAAAAAATATAACTAATGTATCAACTTGTGTTTGGTGTAGTGGTTGGCGGGTGTACTACACCCTAGGTGAGAGGACCTAAGTTCGATCCCTAGAGTCGACATTGTTGGGAGGGTTCAATCGTTTCGTTTCTGTAGCCCGAATGAAATTAGTCTTTGCTTAGACTGTTATACGGATAGGCGGGAATACACATAACATTGAAAAATATATATATATAACTAATGTTTATATTTTGATAAATAAATAGATTTTGTATAAAATTTAGTATTCACTTTATAATTTAACACATTTTTATAATGTCAAAAAAAATTTTTTTGTCTTCAAGTTTTACATCAATTTTCAATTTGATCTGTCCCCAATATTTGTTTACTATCAATTTTGTCTTAAAAGTTCACATTTTAATCGATTTTATCCTTTAATTAACTTCTCTCAATAAATTAATAACATATTTTTTTTTTCATTCTGAGTTAAGATTTGAATTTTTTTTTATATCAATTTTACATTATATATTATTAGCCACGTAGAATCTATCGTTAATATTTGACTAAAGTAAAAGCAAATGATAATATCAATCAAAATATGAAACTTTATTTAGAGACAAAAGTGACAACAAACAAATTTTGAGGATGAAATTAAAAATTGATGTAAAATTTAAGGACGAAATAAGTATTTTTGCCTTTATATAATTATTACAAAGTTTATACTTCAAAAAAAAATATTAATTAAATATTCAGTACTTCATAATATACATGTACCTAACAAGTCTGACATCTGGCCGTTTCCGATCCCGTTTTGATAAACGATGAACAAGAATACCCAGACGCCATTATTTTTTTTGCTAGCTAATATTTAATAACGTCTATTAGTAAATTAACCTAAGTTAACCATTTAATTAAGTTCCTTAAATTAGTTCTTTCGGGCTAATTAATTAGTATGTGTTTTCCATTATTATTTTCAAATTGGTTTTGAATTATAAACTGGAACACTTTGAACACCGTCGCAGCATTTGTTGTAATTTGCATCAGTAAACTCAGATTTGAAACAAAGTAAGCTAAAATAACTGAAGCTCTGTAATTTAATGAGTGTATATTATATATATATATATATATATATCGATATCTTTCTAGATGAACTAAAAAAGAAAAAGAGACAAGAATAAAAAGAACTTGGTTTGTTGCTATAGTAGAAAACAAAAACGCATACGCAAGTCATGTTTAATTGTTTTTAAAACAACTTGGATATATTTGACACTTATTTCATGGAATTTAATTTTTTGCGTAAGCCTATATACCCATTTTAAAATATATGGGAGCATTAAGTATTTCATCATTCATCAATATAAATTAATTCTTGACGCATACTAACTACTGCCAAAGTAATTCCATCACATTCATACATGCTCAAACTGATATACACAGACACACACATATATATATATATATGATAATGAAATAGTAAATGGAATCGGTTCATTATTTCTCTTTGATGAGTTGGTTTAATTGAAAATTTAGAAATTGTGTATGACTTGAGAATTCCTTCCTCACACAGTGACAAGCCATCCAAGTCAAATCCTAATCGATTTCTCTCAACATGACCATAAATGCATGGAGGTTGTATCTTGTATGAGTCGCTATATGTTATAAATGTCTACACAAACAACAATCATACATACATAAATATAAATATATATTTATATAATTATTATTATTATTTCATAAGGTCATACGATTGTTGACTATATATTCCCCATTTCACCCCTCAACTTTTATTATATTCACTCGTTGGCCTCCCTATAAATACCTCCTTGAGTCCTTAACTTCTCCTCAAACCAAAACCTCCCACAACATAAATATATAATATTCATTATTATCAATTCTTCCTTCTTCATTTTCCGACCACCACCGTCCACCATGCCTGAGGCTCCTTTTCACAGCAACAACCTTGACCAACACAAAAAGAAAGCCCTCGACTTCATCGACGACGCCACCACCAACGCCGACCAAATCCAAAACACCGTCCTCTCTGAGATCCTGTCCCGTAATGCCGACGTCGAGTACCTTCGTCGCCACCGCCTCGCCGGCTGCACCGACCGCCACTCTTTCAAGAAACTCATCCCCGTCGTGTCGTACGAGGATATCCACCATGACGTCACCCGCATCGCCAATGGTGACACCTCCCCCATCCTCTGCTCCACCCCCATCTCTGAATTCCTCACTAGGTACGCTTATCAAACTTTTTTGTGTAAACTAGTAATTTGATCCTTGAAAATTAAAATGATATACTTTTTAGTTGTTGAACGATTAAAACGGTATATTATTTAGTCCATATTATTTAGTCCATAAAAAGAATTTATTAGTAAATTATTTTGATGTTTCAAGGACTAAATTATATATAGTTCTTGTCTCTTGGCTGTAAATAATTTTTTGGTTTTTTTTTTTTTTATGTTTATAGTTCTGGAACATCAGGAGGAGAGAGAAAGTTGATGCCTACAATTGAAGAGGAGCGAGAGAGGAAGAGCTTGATGTACAGTCTTCTAATGCCGGTAATGAGTGAGTTTGTTCCTGGTGTTGAAAAAGGCAAAGGAATGTATTTTTACTTCATCAAATCCGAAGCTAAAACACCAGGTGGGCTACCGGCTCGTCCGGTTCTCACTAGCTACTACAAGAGTCAACATTTCAAAAACATGTCTCTTATTGATCCCTATGCTAACTATACAAGTCCCATTGACACAATCCTCTGTCTTGATTCCTATCAATCCATGTACTCCCAATTACTTTGTGGTCTCTGTCAAAACGACGCCGTTCTCCGCGTAGGCGCCGTTTTCGCCTCCGGCTTCATTCGCGCAATTCGCTTCCTCGGAAAACACTGGCCGGAACTCTGTAATGATATCCGAACTGGAAATCTTAACCAACAAATTACTGACCTCTCTGTTCGTGAATCTGTCATGAAGATTCTTAAACCCGACCCGAATTATGCGGATTTTGTAGAATCCGAGTGTAGCAAGAGTAGTTGGCAGGGGATCATACCCAGATTGTGGCCTAACACCAAGTATGTCGATGTCATCGTTACAGGGACGATGTCGCAGTATATTCCCACACTTGATTATTACAGCAATGGTCTTCCTCTTGTTTGCACTATGTACGCCTCTAGTGAGTGTTACTTTGGTATCAATCTCAACCCACTTTGTAACCCAAACGACGTCGCTTATACCCTCATCCCCACCATGGCCTACTTCGAATTCATCCCTGTAAACAGAACAAACGGCGGCGGATTTGTCGACGACAACTCGCAGCCCCACCATGAGCTCGTTGACCTCGTCGACGTCAAGCTAGGCCAAGAATACGAACTCGTCGTCACAACTTACGCCGGTAATTACTAATAAGTAATAACAACATCTTATAAAATTAGGAGCAAATTAACAATTTGGTTCTTAAAAGATTACTGATCTGACAACTTGGTCCTTGAAATATTAAAATACATATTTAGTCAATGAAAGATAAAAATAGTATATTAATTAGTCATTTTTTTAAGTACTAAACTCTATATTTCAATCTTTCAAAGACTGAATTGTCAATTTATTAATATCTCATGGACCAAATTATTAGTTTAGCTTAAAATTTAAACACCCGAAAGTTTCAAACTTTGGTGTTATCTATATCTTATATTATATAGCTCCACCTCTATTTTAAAACTATAGTACAAAATTAATAATAAGAGGAAAATTATTATTTGATTCCTTCTTTTTTACTGAGTTAACAATTTAGTCCCTCATTTATTTTACATACATATTTGCGTGCCCGTTAGGACACGCAAAGCCTCTAGTATATATAATGACAGAAATTTGAATAAATTAAGAGTAAACTAACAATTTGGTTCCTACCAGATTATAGAGATGTCAATTTGATATTAAAAAATTGAAATATACATTTAATCTCCGAAATGATACAAATGATAAAAATAGTATACTAACTAGTCAAAAGGACTAAATAGTGTACAATTTTTATCTTCCAATGTCTAAACTGTATACTTTAAAGAACTTTACACTAAAATTAAAACACTCGAAAGTTTCAAACTTAATTTGGTGGTATCAATATATATACTGATTGAAATTTGAATTGAAGTTCAGGGCTTTACAGGTACAGAGTGGGAGACGTATTAAGGGTGGCAGGATTCAAGAACAAAGCTCCTCAGTTCAACTTCGTGTGCCGGAAAAACGTGGTTCTGAGCATCGACTCCGACAAGACAGACGAGACAGAACTTCAAAACGCAATTAAAAGCGCAGTGACGTCACATTTGGAACCATTCGACGCTGACGTGGCAGAGTACACGAGTTACGCAGACACCACAACAATCCCAGGTCACTACGTAGTATATTGGGAGCTAAACATGAAGAAAGAATCGACTCTGATTCCTGCGTGTGTGTACGAGGATTGTTGTTTGACCATTGAGGAATCTCTGAACAGTGTTTATCGTCAAGGACGTGTGTCGGACAAATCAATTGGGGCTTTGGAAATAAAGATAGTGGAACAGGGGACATTTGATAAGCTCATGGATTATGCGATTAATCGCCTAGGTGCGTCGATTAATCAATATAAGACGCCTAGGTGTGTGAAGTTTGAGCCTGTGGTTGAACTGTTGAATTCGAGGGTGGTTGGGAAGTATTTTAGTCCCAAGTGTCCTAAGTGGGTTCCGGGACATAAGCAATGGGTGAAGGAAGAAGGAGGATTGTAAAAATAATAGTAATAATAATAATAAAATGGTAGTACCATAATAATGGGAGTATATGAGTGTGTGGGGGATGGAGGTGATGTTGTAATTAATTTTCATGGCTGTTTCGTATGATCTACTGTTCTTGTGAATGTGATCATCGAATCTAATTAGGTGTGGGGAAAAAAGTTAATATATAATTCTCTTAGTAATTCCGTGTCTATATCTATANGGCGTGCCCGTTAGGGCACGCCAAGCGCCTAGTATATATATATGTCTTTGGCCATCCCTCTTTTTTTTAATGTGGTTTTAATTTGACGATTGTAAATATAAACAATTTTTTCCTTTATTTTTTCCGTCTCGCTAATTAAGACCAACTAGCAAATATTCGGAATGAATGAATTGAAGCAGTATTATTATTATTATTATTATTATTATTAGTTTAAGAAAATGATAATTAGTAACATGTTTGAGTGTTCACAGGGTGGATGTGGGAGCTGCTGTATAGATAAACAATTTTTGGAAATTGATGAGGAAATGGACATATTTGTTTAATCTGTTATTCACAACATTATGCTTTTGAACTTTAATTTTAATAGATTAATTTAATCTGTTATTATGTAGGGCCACTTTTAGATGCTAGTATAATGTGACTTTTTGGTGTTTCTTTGTGATAGGCGATTCATATCAGTGTCTGTGACTTGGTTTNCGAAAGAGTGAGTGTAAAAAATGTGCAATTCCAGCATATTCTCTCTCTCTCTCTCTCCGTCATTTTAGCATATAGTGGTTGTGTCAGATTCTGTCACTAAATCAAGGAACTAAAATTCATTCATGTGTGGGCATCAATAATTATAAATGAAATCAACAACGGATTCAGATCCTAAAGTCGTTAAATTGGGAAAGAGATAAAATCAATAACAAAATTAAAATAAAAAGCCATGAATATATATATATATATATATTATGTGCTAGCTGGTGACGAAATTATATTGTAAGATGCTATTTAATTTGCCGTCACCACATAAATTCGGTGTTCCCGGCCACTTCCGACTATATATATAAAACTCGTCTGGCAGCAGTCAAAATAACAGCTAGTGACTACATATACAAGCCTCAAAGACAAGAGTCTTTTGTTTGAGAGCGGAGTGTACAGCAATACTAATAAATAGTAATAGTTAGACTTAGAGATAAGGGAGTATTATTTTTCAACGAAAAAAAAAATTGATCGATCATATATATATACTAGAGGCTTTGCGTGCCCTAACAGGCACGTAAATATGTATGTAAAATAAATGAAGGACTAAATCGTTAACACAGTAAAAAAGAAGGGATCAAATAATAATTTTCCTCTTACTATTAATTTTGTACTATAGTTTTAAAATGTAGACGACCAGAAAGGGGTGAAGCTATATAATATAAGATATACATAAACAAACAAAACAGCTTTAATACTATGTTGCACGTCTCGAAGGGTGCGTGCAGTGAATATGCGTGCGTGTGTGTCAGACAAAACAAAATAATGTGAAGCTATATATATATATATTTCTTAATTTCTTGTATTGTGTAATGTATGGAGTATCACAGAGACAAATCTGAGTGACAAAATGTGTTTGCCTCTAATCTCACAAAGCTTCAAAACCCTGTGACTAAAATGGAGATAAGGTTCGTGTTTGCCGTATCGGTGTGAGAAAAAAACACTACTTGTATGCTTGTCGTATTTAGACTTTCCATTTATAATATTATTATATATGTGTATATCTATGTATGTATATATATATGCATTATTATAATGCAAGCCAACTTGATCGCTGTTCATGCACATGTAATCATGTACTATATAATCTGTTATATAAAAAAAAAGTACTATATAATCAAGTGCGCCTAATAAATACGAGGACTTTATATATGTTTTGGATTGTTCTGTATAACATGGTAACCTCAATCGGAAGACTGTAACAAGTTAAAAACTGAGTGATATAGTAAAAGGGAAATCATACATTAACACACTTGGGCTTTTTGTAAAATCCAAGCGCTCATAGTTTCCAATGGTATTAATTTTTAAAAGGGTGAGCATGACTAAGCATCGTCTAAATTTATTATCCCTTTCGTTCATAATATTTTTTATAATTTGATGAATGTACAGGTTAAGAAAATAATTAGTTCACTTTAAATTTAAAAAAATATAAGATAAAAAAGTTATATTACCTTTATTTGTTCTTTCCTATTTTCAAAAAATATTTATTATTAAAAGAGAACATGTAAGGATAAAATTATAAAAAAATAATTAATACTTTTTTTAATTTTGTAAAACATCAGATATTTTGAAACATAGAAATTCACAAAACTGTGAATCGGAGGGAGTAACTTGATTAGATTATTATGAAATACTAATACTTATAAGCTATATATACTATATTATTTATAAGCTATATTAATAAGTAGAAGTAATATTATATAAATATTTTTCTAAAATTATAATATGACAGATATGATATATATTATATAACTTTAAAAATGTAGATGATAAAAAAAAATTTGAAAGTATATATTATATTTTATGATAACGAGAGAAAAGAAATAATAACAGTTCATTTATTCTAATTTCTAAATCAAATCAACAACAGTTTCCAGATTTTAGAAGCCGCTATTATCTTAGTAACATGCAAGTCGAAGTGTAAAATAACATGCACAATAATGAGCATCAGTTCCTCACAGTATATAAAGAACAGCAATTGGCAATTGCACTTGGGGTATAAAAAAAATTGCCAAAGTGAAATTTTGGTCCTTTATCTTTAGGGTTGGTTACAATCCAGTCACTTATCTTATTTTATTGCAATAATTTGATCCTCCAAGTGTTTCAAAAGTTTCACTCCTTGGTGTCAACGACTAAATGTAGTCTTACCTCTCTCATTCCAAGTTCCAATGTAACGAGTCTTGAGCTACATGTTGTTTTTGACGAATTCTTACTTTGTTCAATTAGAGCCGTCAACAGACGAGGACAAATTGGGCTCTAAAAGTTGGTCAACTGTGTTACAGTTAAACAAGAGATATCAGTCATATCTCTTCCATTTCAAATCTGATTGAGACGAGTTTGAACTATGAGTTACTCTTGACGAGTTACTTTTCAGCTAAGTTGGAATAATCAACAAACAAAGTCAAATTGAGTTGAAAGTGCTTCCGGAACAAGAAAGTGAAAAATTATGGAAAATCACTTTTATGACTTATTTAACTTTATTTGCTGACAATTTCAACCGAGAAGAAAAAAAACTCGTCAAGAGTAACTCGTAGCTCTAAAGAACTCGTCACTATCAGACTTGAAACAAGACAAAAAAAAAAGAACTCGTCAAAAACAACATGTGGATTGAGACTCGTCGCATTTGAACTTAAAATGAGATGGATAAGGTCAAATTAATCATTGAGACCAAAAATTGAAACTTTTGAGAGATTCAGAGGACTAAAATTGCAAAAAAAAAAAGTTAAAAGCTTAATGGCAATTTACTTGAAGATATAGAATTAAAATCTATGAAGCATGAACACTTCATTTTGAGGGCGTGTCGTCGTATCGGACACGTGTCGATCAGTGTCCGACACCCCACGACACATATTCATAAATTTTAGAATATAAATTAATTTTTTCTGAATTTAATATCACATACAAGAAAAAATAATAATACATATAACATATATTATGAATAAAAATTTTAAATTTTTCATTAAAAATTATGAATATTTAATTATTTATATATATAAATATATGTCGTGTCGTGTCACGTAATTTTAAGAGTTTGACGTGTCGCTGTGTCCGTGTTCGTGTCGTGTCTCGTGTTCGTGTCAGTATTCATGCTTCATAGATTAAAATTATACTTTCGCCAAAAAAAATAAACCAAAAATATATTGGACCAAAAAAAATAATAAAGGAAAAACCCCAAAGAATACATAATTTGAACTTTGAACTTTTCCCCTGTGAGAAGAGAAAATGCACGAGGCAAACGACGTCGTTTTGTTAGAACTTTTAAGGGGTCCTCATCATAATGCATCAGCACGAGCAGACCAAGCAAAGCTTTTTCACATTTTTGACTTTTTCAATTTGCATCGCACTCACTCACAATGTAGGGGGTTGGTGGGGCCCATTGGATCGAAGGAAAGAAGAAGGAAAGATCGCAATGAAATGAAATGAAAATGGGACATATCATGAAAGAATCGGCTTGGGGTGCACGTGGGCAGCGGCTAGGGATGGTCATGGGTAGGGTATGACTAAGGTATTATGATACCCGGATCCATACACGGATGTGAGCGGGTATCAAAATCAATCCCTATACTCATACCCGTTGGGTAGTCTAATCCCCATACCCGCACTCAGACCCGAAAAAATTTTAAAATAAATTATTTTTTGTTAATATAAAATTTATATTTATCTAAATTTTTACATCCATAACTACTAAACATAAAAAAAATAAATCATAAATATGAAGACATTAATAAAATATTTCAATATTTATAAAAACTTGGTCAAAGTGCACTTTTGGTCCCATAACTTTTACTCAGGTTTCAGTTTGGTCCCATTACTTTTTTTGTTGCACTTTTGGTCCCATATCTTTGCAAAAAGTTGCAGATTTGGTCCCGTATCACTTTTGGTCCCATATCTTTTGGTCATGTTGCAGAATTGGTCCCATATCTTTGCAAAAATTTTCACCGCCAGTCCCACTTGATCCAAATATATGAGACCAATTTTGCACCTGACCCAAAGATATGGGACCGACTCTGCAACTTGACTAAAAAATATAGGACCAATTATGTGACATGAACCAACGATATAGGACCAAAAATGTAACACAGGACCAAATCTGCAACTTGAGTAAAAGATATGGGACCAAATTGAAACCTTAGCCAAAGTTATGAGACTAAAAGTGCACTTAGACCTAAAAACTTTAATATTTTTCAGTAAAAAGTGTTAAAGTATTATATTTTTTATATATAAAAATATATTTATTATTACTAATGGATATATGGGTAGGGTACGGGTAGGGTACTATCACACCCGAACCCGTACCCATTAAGGATGAGTACGGGTTTAGACCCATACCCATAGGATAATTTTTATGATCTCATTGAGTATGGGTATTTTGATCATCTCTAGCCGTGGCAGGAGGGAGCGTTGACCAAACGTGCTTAGCTACTTAATTTTCATAAAAAAGAAAAAAAGTTTTTTTTTAATTAATTATTTAATTATCAAGCCACCCAAACCAAATATCACAAAACCGAAATGTGGGACCCACCCTCCTCCCTAGAGCCAATTAGACCACACCATCCCACGTGCCACTGTCACTCCATTTTCTCCTCCCACTTTGTTTCAACTTTCCACTCTCACTCTCAATGTCTCAACTCTCAACCTTCATTCATTCCTTCTCCTCTCAAGTCTCAACAATATTTTTCTTTTTTTGGCCTGCTCAACAATATTATTAAAAATTAATGTATAATAATTAGGAAATATTTTACACTTATTTTAAATATAATATTTTTTTTATAATCTACTATGATAAAATTAAATCCTTAAACGTTGTGAAATATTTTTAAAAATTAGTATATAAAATTCATACATTTATTTTGTTTTCTTATTTATAAAAATATTTGCATGGTTAATATTTCACAATGTTTAAGGATTTAATTTTACCATAATAGGATTTTTTAAAAATTAGTATATTATTAAAATATTTGCGTAAAATTCTCTTAAATGTTCGGTGCTTACAAAAATGTCCTCCAACCTTGCAAAAGAACAGAAGAATTGAATTATTAATTGTAGGTCAATGGGTTATTTTAGTCCTAAATATATATCCTAATGTCATTTTGATCCTTTATGTTTTAAAATGTTCAAATTGATCCTAATATTGGCAAAATGTATCATTTTGGTCATAAATATTGGTAAAACATTTCATTTTAGTCCCAAACTATTGAGTTTGATCATATTTCTTTCGTATCTCATTTCAAGTTCAAATGACTTGTTAAGAGAAACTCGTAGTTTTGAATTTGTCGCATTCGAACTTGAAAGAGAAAGATATAATCAACTTTGCTTATTTAACTATGAAACAAGCAATCTACTTTCAAGGCCGATTTGATCTCGTTTGCTTATGACCCCAACTAACTAGATAGAGAAAATAGTCAAAATACTCTAAGAACAATTAATATTTGGTCAACTTTAGATTTTGTTGTAAGAGTGTCAGATAATTTTGATTGAAATAGTATTAGACAATAGATATAAACACCTCTCAAAATAAGATTTAAAGATAAATTCATCATATTATGAAAAAGTAAACCCTCACAATTTTAAAATACTCACTTCTTCCCCTACTCATGCTCTTAAGTAGTCTTCTTCTCCTTCGTCTTTTAAATGCCCAGTGCAGCATTAATTCCCATCCCATTAATTATTCAGTATTGAATTTGTTTCCAACATCTAGTCTTTGATTTAATGATTAAAATATGATTGTTGAGAGGCATGATCGTATAAAATTTAATTAGATACTTTCAAAACGATCTGCAACCATCACATACGCCAATTTTTAAAACCAATTAGACTTAATATATAGCTTGTCTACAACCAAGTCCACGACGAGCTAGCTAACCAAAGTATTTTTTTAATAAATGAAGACTTTATGAGTGAAGTAATTACGTAACTTGTTACGCCTTCATATTAAATAAAGTCGGGAGTTGGATGTAGAATTCCACGCCTAAAGCATCAATATCAAATTGAGTAAGCTAGCATTCTGCTCTCTGAATTTTATCGGCGATGACAGATAGGTCTTTGAATGGTTCAAAATTACAACCTGATCCCCGAATTTTATAATCGCTATAGTTAGGTCCCTCCGTCAGATTGGAGTTACAAAAAAACTGACATGGCACTAACGGAGGCTAATGTGTCCCGTTATTTGCTAACGTAACCGTTATCTGCCACGTCAGCATCTGTTATTCTAAAAAAAAAAACACGGTGCCACGTGTGAAATAAAATGCCACATCAGCATATACATTAAAAAAAAGTCTGAGTAGAGAAATTAGGTCCCTGACCCATTCTTATCCTATTATTCTCAGTTCCCTCTCTTTTTCATCATCTCCATTCATTTTAGTCCCAAATCCTCAAAATAAAATTGTAAAGTGTCCCAAAACTCTTCCAAACATTCCAATTTAGTCCTTAAAAATATTAAAAAACCTAAACTGTAAACCCCTAAAACTTAAATTTTTTAATCTTCATCTTCATCCAATTTAGTCCTTAAAAATATTAAAAACCTAAATCCTAAAATCCTAAAACCCTAAACCCTAAACCCTAAACCCCTAAATCATAAACCCTAAAACCTAAATCCCTAAACCCCCTAAAATTTATTTTTTTTAATCTTCATCTTCATCTTCCCAATTTAACATAAATCCCTAATTCTTTTTTAATCCCTAAACCCCCTAAAATTTTTCTTTTTTAATCTTCATCTTCATCTTCGTCTTCGTCTTCTCCAGCATCACCATTCATCATCTTCGTCTTCTCTGGCATCATCATTCATCATCTTCATCTTCTCCGGCATCATCACCATTTGTCCGCCATCATCGTCCGCCATCATCTTCGATCCGCCAACGAAAACTAAAACAGCAAACGAAAATCACAACAAATCTCACTCGGAAACCCTAACTCGATATGTAATTTCCACTTCGATCTGCAATTTCAACAACCCTAATTTCATCAAATCAAATCAAAACCCCAAAATCTCTGAAATTGATTTGGAAGCCGCCAAGAAATTTGGAGAGTGATAGTGTTGTTCTAGAGAATTAGAATGATGATGGCGGACGAATCGATGAAGATGATGAGTGATGATGAATCGATGATGATGATGAATGAATCGACGAAGATAATGAATGATGATGAATGAATCGATGAAGATGATGAGAAGACAAAGACGAAGAAGAACTTCCTTTGATGTAGACGATGAGCTCTGATTGAAGAACTTCCTCTTCTTAAATGGATACACCCTATGTGAGCTTTCAAGCTCATAATTGTCCCTATCGTTGCTGTCATCTACAGAAGAGATAAAAATAAATGGAGCAGTCAAAAGTTAAAAAACATGTATTCATAAAGTCTGTTCAATTGGTAATCAAATTCAACTGCGAGTAAAAAAGCAACATACCACCACTTCCAAAGGAATTCCCATCCTTCGATTTTTCAACTACACCTTGACTTTTGGAGAAGATGAAGACGAAGACGAAGAAGATGAAGATTAAAAAAAAAGAAATTTTAGGGGGTTTAGGGATTAAAAAAAATTTAGGGATTTATATTAAATTGGGAGGATGAAGATGAAGATTAAAAAAAATAAGTTTTAGGAGGTTTAGGGATTTAGGGATTTAGGTTTTAGGCTTTAAGGTTTAGGGGTTTAAGTTTTAGGGTTTATAATATTTTTAAGGACTAAATTGGAATGTTTGGAAGAATTTTGAGACACTTTATAATTTTATTTTGAGGATTTGGGATTAAAATGAATGAAGATGATGAAAAAGATGGGGAATTGAGAATAATGGGATAGGAATGGGTCAGGGACCTAATTGCTCAACTTAGACTTTTTTTTTTGTTGTATATGCTGATGTGGCATTTTATTTCAACATGGCACCTATTTTTTTTAGAATAACGGATGATGACGTGGCAGATAACGACCACGTCAGCAAATAACGAGACAGATCAGCCTCCATTAGTGCCATTTCAATTTTTTGGTAACCCTAATCTGACGGAGGGACCTAACTGTCTAATGTTTGCACAATTTGGGGATCATGTTGTAATTTTGCACCATTCAGGGACCTATCTGCCATCGCCTGTAAAATTCAGGGACCAGAATGCTAGCTTACTCATATCAAACTCATTGCAGCTAGTTATTCATAGATAATTAAATTGATAATTCAGCTTCAAAAGATTATTAAATTAATAATTTGATATATAAAAGATTAAAATATCTAATTTAGTCCAAAAAAGAACCAAAGAATATATTTGCTAGTCCTTTCATAACTAAAAATTCAATACATTCATACATAATTGAGTAAATTGATAATTCAGTTTTGGAAGATGATGAAATTGATAATTTGATTTCTAAAATATTAAAATATCTAACTTAGTCCACAAAAGAATTAAATAATATATTTGCTAGTCCTTTCATAATTAAAGAGTGAACTATTTGATTCTTTGAAAGACTAATAATGAGTGTACCTTTTAATTTTTTTTCAGAGATTAAATAATATATTTCAATATTTTAATTTTTAAAGACCGAGTTATCAAGTCGGTAATCTTTTAGAGACCAAATTATTGATTTACTCAATATAATTTGACATAGGTACACCTATCTTATGACTATAGTATTTTATACTTTTAATGGTTACTTTAAAAATTATTGCTAAACATACAAAATATTTAAAAACATTTAATGAGAATTTGCTAAAATAACTAAATAATTCTACTCTAAAAAGGGATTGATCCAAAAGATATGAGGCTTAGTAACACTTAAGTTTACTCCAAGCTTTCCGAATAATTCTACTCTAAAAAGGGATTGATCCAAAAGATATGAGGCTTAGTAACACTTAAGTTTACTCCAAGCTTTCCGATGCACTTTACCTTCATTTCCTTTTTGCCCCCACCAAAACTTAGCAAGCATACTATCAAAAATAATACAAAACCTTTTTAGGAAACTTGAAGCATGCAATGGGGTACATAGGGACTGCATTGGCAACAGCCTTGATGAGAACCTCACGACCAACTTGTGTCAGGGTGCTTTGTTTTCAACCCTGAATTTTTTTGAACATCTTACCTTTAACAAAGTCAAGAGCTTCACACTTTGACCTTCCCCAAAGCACAACTAAACCAAGACAATTGCCTGGATTACTCACTTTAGTGATTCCCAACTCCCTACACATCTCCAATCTAAGATCACTAGGAGTGTTAGAAGAGAAAAACAGACAAGATTTATCAAGATTCACCAATTGACCCGACGCACTACAATACCAATCCAACATTCTTTTAAAAATCAAGTAATTCTGAGCATCAACTTTAATAAAGAAAAGAGCATCATCAGCAAAGAAGCAATAAGTAAGAATGGGACAACTTCTTGCAAGCTTGATACCCTCCAAACAAACAGTAAGGTTAAAGGCCGAAACCATGTTAGATAGGACATCTAAGGCAATAATAAAAAGATAAAGGGAAAGGAGATCCCCTTGTCTCAAGCCTCTCTCAGGGACAACAATACCAACTTTCTTTCCAGATAATAAAATATTGTACCTCACAGAAGAAATACAAGTCATAATCTTCTTGACCCATTCCAACCTATCATACGCTTTGTTCATATCAACTTTAATTGCCATTTCACATTTCTTACCCCCCTCTTTTAGTTTTAAGGTATGAGCAGCCCAAAAGTGAACAAGTTATTTGGCCTTCTTTTGATATGTTTTAATTAATAATATATTATAATTAGATCAATTAATATACTAAGGGCAGCACCAAGGTTTGGTGAAATAAAGTGGATAAAATAGATTAATTAGCGTTTATTTATTGTACTTTATAAATAGATGCTACTTAATGGTTTATTTAGTGTTTTAGATATCCAAACAGGGCCAAACCAAGAGGGAAATATCAGAATATTCTAGAAGATCATGTCGAGCACAAGATATTCTTGTGCCGTTGGATGAGTCGTCGGCGCAAGGATGGTAAATCCCGCGGCGCAAGTATCTGATAGGAATATGACGTCAGCAAGTAAGTTTCAGCGCAATATTGTGTTGCGCCGTCTCTTGAGCCAACGGCCCAAGTTGGAAATCTCGCGGCGCAGATTAATCTGAAGCAGTAGAGTATATTTTGGACGACTACGATTCAAGATACGAAGATATAATCAAAATATCGCAGATATTTCGGTGCGCTTCCGTATTGGGCCGCCGGCGCAAGCAACAGCCCAAGCGCAAATTGATTCCTTGACTTGCAGACCAAGCACACTACTCAGTACTATAAATAGAGGTCGTCATTCCATGCTCAAAGCGCTCATTCAAGTTCCTAGATAGAAATAGTTTAGAATAGTTCTTTGCCTAGAGCATGAGTAACTAAATAGGTAGATACTTTAGGAATGCCTCAAGGATGTGACTTGAGTTCACTATAATTCGTTGTAGAGTCCAGATGTTGATGTTGCATTTATGAGGTATGATCAACTCCTTCAAAGGTAATTGTTGAAGTTGTTTATATATTATATTCTTAGATCAATGCTTTATTAGGAATGAAACCTTGATATTCCTGGAGTTTGTCTCTTTCATGATTAATAAAGTTAGCTCTTTTTGTGTTTGCTAAAGAGTGTTCTATCTATCTTATAATTATAATTAGGATTGTTCTTGTTTGTTTATTGTTCCGATGTGGCAATACTATAGATTGTCCCGAAGAGCTTGACAAATTACTCATACCTAGTTGGGATGAGTGATCAATCTTAATCTTATGTTCTCTCTCCATTGTTTGATTGATTGTGTTTAAAGTTTAAATACATAATCTAACTTGGTTAAGTAAATGCATATCAATTATCTATTCTCTATAATGAACGAACTATGATAGTCTATCTCTAGGGTTTTCTCTCAAGTATTGTTTTGACTCTCTTATTATCTTATTATAAATCGTGACAACCCTCAAGAACAGAAGTTACGACCTTCGTCACAATTCTCTTAGCCTCATCACATTGAGTTCTGCCAGAGATCCGACCTTGGGTTAGCATCTATACTATATTTTAATAAATATAGTTATACTTGCAAGGCTCGAGTATAATTAAATTTGACTGCCTGACACCTTACGACAAGGTGTCGCATCAAGGTAGTGAAAGGCTTCATGAGAAATTACAAGATTATCTTGAATCAACCTACCAGGCACAAAGGCCCTTTGGTTTTCAGAAATGAATATAGGAAGCAAGTTTTTCATCCTATTCACAATAATCCTAGAAATAATCTTGCAAGAAAAGTTGCAGAGACTAATAGGTCTAAACTGATTAACAGAAACATCACCATCAACCTTGGGTATTAAAACAATATTAGTCTCATTAAGCATACTAACAGCAGCACCATCCAAAAAGAAACTTCTAACACAACTAATCACATAACTACCAATAGTACTTCAAGAAGCATGATAAAATAAAACAGTAAAACCATCAGGGCAAGGAAGGAAATCACAGAGGGAGCGCAGCGGAAGGAAATTAAAAATTTTGGACTAAAACGCAAATAAAACTAAAAGCTAACTCTGTGATTCCTTCCAGGATCCACTAACTATGTTTATACCAGATAAGAAAAGGGATGTTTACCCAGTTTCAATCGGTGACTTATTGTGTTCGCGAATTTGAGAAGTCCACTGAGTGTCCTTCCTCTACCGGTGATCCACACGAGCAGTTTGGCAGATGCCTAGGTGCTAGCCTCCTTCACTTCTTCCCAAGTGAAAACGGGAACTCTATCTATGATTCTTGAATAATCAAGAAGTGTTCTTGATTATCAAGATTGATTGGG